>VZTH01003589.1:776067-828567 GCA_013397815.1 Aleadryas rufinucha | reverse complement strand
GCTCATTACGACTGATGGAAAATGTCCCGTGCTCTCCAGTGAGCATCATCTCACTGGAGCACAGTCATAAAGAATCTTTGTTGTGGCTTGGCTTTACAGCATCTTGAAGAAGAGTATAAATTTCTTAGGAGAAAAAAAACCAAAGCAGAACTGTATTATGCTGATTCTAGGTTAGCTATATTTCTAAAATGATGAATTCTCTTGTACCTACAGTTGCATTTCTTCTTTCAAAGTGTTTCGCAGCATAGTAAGGATGCTAAAAGCATCTCTTGACAAAGTAAACATTGTTCCTCAGTCATCAGCATGAGTTCTCTAGAGGTTGTGAAGCTGTCAGCACAGTAACACAGCACTTTGTTGGCCTGTGGTCTAGCTTCACTGAAAGCTATTGCAGCACCGTTGCCTGGAAGGAGGAAATGTGCTGCAGGTGATCACCTCTAACTCAGCTCTTTTTTCCATTACTTTATGCTCAGCTTTGCTTGATGATGCAGTTCCCAGTGTTCCCTGTGTAGAGCGTGATGGCAGGGCTGAACTGCACAGCATTAGTGTTAATTACTGCCTGCCTGCCTACCTACAGTTTGGGGCACAGCACATCCTGCATTTGTCATTTTATTCCTACTAAAACTATATTGTTCTCAGTTTTGTCTTGCTAGTGTCAAACTTCAAAGCGGGCTAACCTGGAGGGAGAAGCCCCAGAGCGCGTAGTGAGGTGTGAGTTCAGTTCCCGTCACTGCCCAAGATCTGTTGACATGCAACAGCTGGTGCCACCCACACTCCTCCCATTGTGCTGTCTCCCTGCTCTGTCTTTTCTACCAGGTAGTTACTGGGCTGCTGGACATTCCGGGCACGAGTGGCTGCAGAGCGCTCCGTGGCCGATGTGCCTTGGCTTGCTGGATCAGGGGATGTGTGTGCAGGCTGCAGAGCCTGGCGGGGGCAGCGAGCTGAGGGAGCCCAAAGGTTGGTCTGTGTGCTGCATGGCAGAGGGTGCACCTGCACCGCTGCAGGGGCAGGGCAGCTGCGTGGAGCTGGGTGGTTCCCCCAAGGGAATGAATGAGGGGGATTTCACAGGGGGTGTGAATTCATGAATCATTTTCAAGTGGCAGAGAATTCAAGGCTGATTCTACTGAGTAAAGTTATCGCTTTACAAATCACAGTTTGTTTGTGGTGAGATGGCAGTATCAAATTACCACAACTTCAAAACCATCTTAGTTTTAGTAGTCTGCTGCTTTTCGCCTGTTTGTATCAGAATCATCATTTGGGTCTTGGCTTCTCCCTGTCTGTGGTGAGATAACCAGAAAGCAATCTGAACCCATACCTTCAAGGAAAGCTGATTTACTGCAGGTGAATAGAAATGCAATATGAGAGTAACGAAAATCTCATAACGGTGAGCCATGATAAAGCCTGTCTCGTGCTGTGATGTTGGATGGCTGTTGGACAGCTGTTCTAAGGTGGATTTCCTGCAAACTGCAATCTGAGTGGATATGTAGGTCTTGTTCTTTGGGGGTTTTCAACTTTCATGTCCACAGGAAAGTTGCTGTCCTGATGAACAGTAAGTTTTTCTTTTATGCCAATGTCTGCTTGTCCTGAACTTTGGGTAGGACACTCTGTGCTTTTATTGTTTACAACAGAGTTGTGTGGTGAATCACAAGGTGTGAAACACATTCTCTAGAACAGGGGGTTCAACCCTCATTCCAGTTTTCCTGCTGGCCTTACTGGGCTCCTGCAAAGTTTTAGGCAACTGACCTACAACTAGGTCATAGTTGACCCACAGCACATCAAAAATTGAATCCCTCACCCTGACCGCATAACCACATACTTTCCCAGTACCAAGTATCCTCTAAGGTCATTAGAAATATTTATGTTTAAATAGTCCTCTAGGAAAATCCCTACGATTCCAGGCTTAGGGCTTGACACAAGACCACGTCTAAGCTACATTCCTAGTCCTCAAGAACCCTGAGTTTTTGTAAAAGGCTCTGGAATTTATAGTGAACTCTGACTTCCATGAGTTATTTTCTATCATCATGCTTGCTACTGCACCAAAGCATTGAGAAATGCCTGGCTATTTTTGATTGATGCTCCTCATAATAAACCCAGTGGGTTTTAAATTTTCTCAAAACTTTAGGATTAATTATATGATGACCTGCCAAAATTTCTTGTGTTTGGCTCCTGCAGTAATTTGTGTTGGATTACAGTCTGGGTTTGATTTTTTACCATGAGTAACGGGCACTGACTTTATTACTGTCAGCCCCTGTACTTATTGCACAGTGTATGACAAAGAAGATCAGGTTAAACCTTACTTGGTGGGTGAGTCTGGGAGTTGTGAGTGATATTGGAAGAGTCAGGTTTCACTCGAGTTCTTTATCCCAGTTTAGAAACTTAAAAAAAAGAATTTCATAGACATGTCCTTATTTTGAAACCTGCTGCATCTAATTAGTACTCTTTAATTACTGAAATTGGTGATCTACATTATTGTCCTTACTGTTGTCTCTGCGATTTATCAAGTATTGATCAATGTGAATATTGTAATGTGTAGTAATAATGAAAAATGTTGCCAGCATAGCTCCTTAACTGTAACTCTCACACCCGAGCCAGCCTTACCTATGGCACTACCTCATGAAGGTACCTCCTGGAAGCAAAGTGATGCCTGGAATTTCATGCCCAAGGCAGGCCAGCTCTCCTGCACTAAACTGCCCCTAAACTTCAGGGAAGCTGCTCCCTGCTTTGGTCAGCGCTTGTCGTGTGCAGGGCATGCCCAGGGGTGTGAGTCCTGCCCTGTTTGCTTCCCACAGCAGTGTTCCACTCAGACCCTGAACCCCTTGATGTTTTGCGAGTCACAGGGTGAATGGACCCTTTGGCACCTGCATTTGTGTTTTTCCCAGCTTGGAGCACCTGCAGACTGGCAAGGCAGGGTGAAGACTAACTTCAGTGAGATGTAAAGGAGGGGGCGCCCAGACACCACAGGCCAAGATAAATGCATGTGCACAGAAGGAACAGGAGCTGCCTTGCTGTCCAAATCAAACCACAGAGTCATTTAAAACCAAACACTGCCAGCTTAGAGAAAAGAATTTATTAGAGACTGTTAAGCACTACACAAAACTAAATTTTAGAGTATTTTTTTCAGTAGACAGCACTCCAGCCTACACACACAGTACTGTGGACTTTGGGCAGCCACTGTGCTCATAAGGTATATCTTAGGATGAGACATTCAAGCAGCATGCACAGTGAGACAGGGGAAGGAGTGCAAGGAAAACCCTTTTGATTTGCATCAGTTCACAGAAGGTACAGTTTTGTAATTGTTTCCCACAAGGCAGTTCAGATTGAAGGAATCACCAGCGCCCTGGAGCCAGCAAGGGGGCTCAGCTCCCCCCCTCTGCCCTCAGTGCTGGTGCAGGTTGGGATTTTTCAGTAGAATGTGTTTCAATAAATAGAAATACAGCTTTCATCCTACTGGAACACAGCCAGGACTCTGAGGTTGCTGTACTCCCCTTTCAGGCAGCCGTACCAGCAGAGACCTCACTGCTTTTTGGGAGAAACAGGAGCAGAGTCTACAGATTAAGGCAATTCATTTCTTTAATTCAACATAGAAATTGTAACAAACTGCATATTTTCTGATAAATTCTGAAGTATTTAATTGTAAAAAATAAAGTTACTGATCACATGCTACTCTATCTGCTATTCTTCATTAGGTTTTGAAATACAGTGGAGCATCGCTATAGTCACTGCCCCAAGAACGTGGCAGCCAGTGACAGCTTCTCTTCCACGCAGGAGCTGCAAAACGGGAAACTAATGATCCCTGCCTTCTCCCAGTTCAAATCCTCCCTTGTTTCTTCCCATGTCCCCCAGTTTTCATCTCTCTTTCAAAAGAGGAAAAAACCCCCATGAAACACTTAACTGACTCCTGAAAGGAGCTTTATAGCAAGGCTCAACTGTATAGACTAGAAAAAGATACAGAAAGTGATTAAAATCCAAAAATTCAGATAAGGAAAATGTAATAAAGTACGCATGGCGTGATAAACCAGGATACACATAGCAATTTGCTACATTTTTCAAAAGTGCTAACCCATTTTAGCTTAAAATAGTTCAAGAGATCTTACAAATTGCTACTATAGTGTAAAACTGAGTATTTTGAAAAATCTAAAACCTGACTTGACTGTAGAAAATGTATTATATCTGTTTCCAATTTACACTGCATTTGTATTTAGGCACACAAAAATAAATACTCAAATGCTTCATTAAGTCTGCAGAAAGTTATAGTTAAAAGCAAGCAATCAACTGTTGTGACAAACAATATGTTTTTACACTTCTCTCTCTACACCACACATGTGTACAGGGGTGGATATCCCTTATTTCATCCTCAGGCTTCTGCAAAAGTTACTTAGAGAGTGAGACTATGTTTTCTGCCAAAACCAGGTAATTTGAGAACTATTGGCTACAAAGAGAGAATTTCTCAGAAAACTCAACTGATACTTTCTGTTAAAATGTTTTATTCCTGCTTCTGGGCCAGGAGACTTTGGGCTGGAGCAGAAGCCAGGCTGAGCCAACACCAAAGGCTGTTACGGCATAACACAACTGAAGGGTTAGTGACAAGATGTTAATAGCACTGTGTAAGAGTATGGGAACAAATCAGAGTAAGACTCCTTTGAGAAGGATCTCAAGCTGTTCTTTCCCTAAGGAGCACACAGTGATCTCAGCATTCCAGCAACCCTCCCTGCTGCTGCCTCAGGAAAACTGGTTTTACCTTAGGTGTAAGCATTCCCCAGGCACATTCAGTGACCCCATATCTGTTTTTAGAATGCTCGTGGTACCTTTAATAACCTCTCTCAAGTGCTCAGGGAAGCAGGAAGACACTTGGCTTCCGATGGCATGGGCTCACCACTACCAGTCTGGTGATCCATGCCACAGTCCCTAATTAATGGAGAAAAGTATTATGCAGCTGAGATTGGCACAACTGGCAGTCTCTGGTCAACTGGGAACCTAACAAAAAATTCCAGCTTTCTTGATTTTACTTGAAGAAGAAACTTTTCTGTTTCTGAACATCCAGCTCTAGTACACTAATTCCTCACTAGCCTAAGGGCACGACCTGAACTGAGGTTATCAGCGTGTGGTGATTGAGGGCTTTCAACACATAAGAATTATTCAAGTTATCCCACTATCTTGAAACAAATTAAAAAACATCACAAACAATACCAAGCAGCATAATTTTTATTTGGTGTTACAACAGCTGGGTAGCGCCCATGCTTTTGGGCACCACATTTTACTGTTTATGACTTTTCTTTTTGAAATCTAAACAGTTGTGTTCAGACAACTCCATGTGCTTTTTTAATATACACATTGTGACCCCTGCATTCAGCCTGTCCAGTTAACACTAGAAATATTTGTCAAGGCAATTAATTATTTAATCTTTGCTATAATTAGGGAGAAATTGAAAGAAAAATTTTACTTTAATCTGACTGATCACATGTACTGTACATACCTGCTCCAAACCCAACATACTCAGAAGTTTCTAATTTAATGCACTCTCTTATTCAAGTCAAAATGCTGTACATCTAAGTATCCACACAATCGTACATTCCTAATGATTCTTCTTTACACCTTTATTCTTTTTTAGACATCTATTTTTAAAAAGGAATAAAGAAGTTGCCCTGCAGATCTATATTTCTTTAGAACAAAACATTATACACTACCTTGAAAAATAATTTTATCAAAACCAAATTCAAATTACTGTCATGTACAATTTTCAGTTAACAGTTCACATTGAAATTGCACTTTGCAGATAGAATAAAACTAAAAAATGAAAACATATTCTATTTCCTTTCACAGGAGACTGCCTCTTCAGGATTTTTCTTCCGTGAATGCTTGTATTTGTCTACATAGGCTTTCACTAGATTTGCCACTTTTGCAGAATTAACTTCTCCACTCTTGCTATGACAAACCTACAACAGTTCAAAGAACAAAAACGTTTGAAACATTTCTGTTGATTTGCTACAGTCCCACATTATTCATTTATTTCCCCCACACTCCTGATTCTTCCATTGCAGGCAAAACATATTTTAAAATTCCTAATACTTTCTGATTGCTTCCAAATTCTTCTGAATTCCCATTCAACTCTTCCACACAATAACCAGGTTCTGTTCTGAGAAGCCAAGGAAAGTTCTTGTGGATGGAGAAAGAAGAAATGTATTTTTGCTTCTCCCTCTTCCCCCTTTCCAGCAACTATGAGCTGTTCCCACAAGAATGAGAAATGCACCCCAAAGCCTGCCCCAGGTGAAATGTGTGCAGCTCGGAGTACTGGACCAACTTACTTTATCTACAGCTTTCCGCACAATTTCTTTGTACTCCTCCTTAGTGATATCTTTGTTTTGGTAGAAAGGTTTAATCGCGAGCTTGACCTCTTGGGCTGCTTTTTCTTGAATTAACAATTTCTGAAGAGAAAACAAACTTGAGTGTTATTTTTCACTGCCTATGTATCTTTATCAATAACAAATTAAAACTTTACAGGGAAAAGGTTGCTACAGAAGATTAGAAAACCACCACCCCCTCCACACACACATTTCAGCTCTCATGGGAGCTGCCTGTGCTCTGCTAAGAACAGAATGTTTTCCCACAGCAGTTCAAGTAATATTCATAATAGTGCTGCTTGAAAGAAGACTACATTAAAAAGAGTCAGTTGCTAATCTGTGTCCTAGGGCTGCCACAAAAATATTACATGCATGACAGTAAGGAGTATATTACACTGAAGGGCTATTGTCATAACTTGCTATTTTTTAGTATATCAAAATGCATTTACATAAAAATTAAAATCTATATGTTTTAATGTAAATATATAAACAGTGTATATATAAACATATGCTGAACTTTGAACTTGCCTGGTCCTTCTTTGAGCTATCTGCACTGGCTTCCACTGTTACACTTGCTTTGTTTTCTCCCAATTTTACAGCTGCATTAGAGCTCTTCATGTGACCTGATGACGTTGCATTACCCGAATTTGGTCCCTGAACTGTTCCCACGTTTCCCAGGACTGCTGCTGGAGCAGGCAAGGCTGGAGCACTCATGCTGTTACTTACACGAGCAGCATTTGGAACACCCTGTTTTAAAAAGTTATCAGTAGTTAATACATCATTCTTCCATATGGCAGTGTGCCTTTCGAGGAGTCTCGGCTGCTACAGAATGAGCACAAATACAATGTGCTTTGGGTCATTACCTAATTTCCACACTGCCCATTATTATGGAAGGTACACACATTACATTAGATCTACTCAAAGGAAAAAAACAAAAATAAAAGCTTGAGAAGTAAAGCATCTTCCACGTCACCATAGTGTCTGCCAGTTTCTAGCTCTGATACCAGTAATAAAGTACCCTGCAAACAGGCACGGAGGGTGTTAGTACAGGGGGAAGGAAGTTTATGGCTGCAGAATGAATCTGATTTACAAAAGAGGGCTGTGATAAGTAAATACTTTCTAAAAAAAATCAGCACCTAAACACACATGCAAAAGGTATCTTAAGCCATACTTGCATTCGTGCATCATAATGATACTGCTTTGAAAACATCTATTTTCATGTTTGTTATCAGCTTGAACTTGCAAATGCATTTCAAATGTAAATACACAGGCTAGAGATGAAATACTGGCTGAAGTACCAGGATCTGTTTTTCAGGGAAAGCCATTTTCTGGCCATTTCCAAACATCACCAAAAGGCACTGTACATACTTGGGAACTGAGAAATTAAATAGCTCTCAGACTTCAGATAGAGGCCATTTTTAGCAAAAGCCCAAAACATCCTCCTGACATGTTTCTGGCAGGCTACACTAAACACTGCCTTTTTGCAGGTCATCACCATTACTCTTTACACATCTGCATTTATCCAGACGGAAAATAATGAAACAGGAATTTGAGCTCTTTGGAAAGGACAGAGAAATGGAGCTGTTACAATCAGCATGCTAACGCTCACCAGCATGCTCTCTTCATTTTCCTTTCAACAGGAAGGACAGGTGGTGTCCTGCAGTATTCAGTCATTTCTATTGTGCTACCAATGAGGAATTGATGAATGAAAGCTCAAAGAAAAAGCAGCAGCAGCTCCCAAGAGTATCCAGGTTCATGGATGCCAGTCCACAAAGGCAGGTAAGAGCAACAAGTGTAACACGGGCTTAACAACAAGTAACTGTGTTTTGCAACAATACACAATCTTTACAGAAACATATTGCTGCATTAGATACTCATTTCAGAGGTTTGTAGCCTATATTCTGACTTCTTACATTTTTGGAGGTTAAACCTACTGGATTTCCAATTGTGAAAATATTTTAATTACAGACAGGAGGCATTAATTAAGTCAACAAGCAATCTACCAGGATTTTAGTTCCAGCAGTACCTTGCTGGTTTACTTTGCAGTGTATTAAGTTATTTCATATGGCCTGTAACCCCACTCAGTATTTCCCACAGCACTTAACTCTCCTTGTTCTAAGTTAATGAATATGAACAGACAACAGCAGTGAAAAGTGAGAACAATGTAAGCCATTTATCAGTTCACTTCAGATCTTTAGAGATGATGCATGAAAACAAAGGGTTAGAAATCATTTGTTCTAGAACATCACTTTTGCAACCTGCAGTGTAGGGGAAAGCATTTTAGGTTAGAACAGGCAGCAGCAAAAGAAAAGCATAAACCCCAGTCAGCTCTTGAAGAGCCCTTTACTTATCATAAATGCAGCATTACATCTTCTTGCAGGGCCATGGGTTCTCCTCCAAGTTGTTCATATTCCTTTCCCTGATATAAAAGCTCTTAATAGAAACAGCTGGCTACAGGAGGAGCTCACATACACGACAGTTGTTTTAAAGATATCTTGAGAGTTATAAAAAGATGGTCTGACCTGCCTTAAGCATGGCAGAGTCTTTTTGAAACTGGAGAAATAAAGTGGGAGTTAGGTCTCAAACAGGGCATGCAAAACCAGGAGAATCAGGTAAGAAGGGGGAAGTAAACACCAAAGAGGCCTCAGAAATTATTAATAAAAAGGCTCAAAAGATTAAACAGAATAGCAAATGCATGTGCAGAGAAGCCACTGAGATGGTGACAGCTGGAGAATGGAAGTGTGGAGCAAATGAGTGCCATGCAGTACTCAGCAATTTTCCTCTGCTGATAGACCCCATGGGATGAGAAATGCAACACAGAAGTTTAGATCACTTCCTACATGCTGCTGAAAGGAGATTCAAGCATTTCCTAAAATGCTTAAAAATCAGGTTTGGAAGGGGAAAATTTAGTTTTGGAAGCAGGTCACTTATAAGATGAAAAAGGTAATGGGCAACACTGATGAAATTTTTCAGTGTTCCACTACCACAGAAACCCAATTATGATGTTGTGGGTTGTTATTATTTAGAAGCTACAGTCTTTGAACAATCTATATGCTCATGGATGCTTCCACTTCAAATTTGGTGTGGGGTGGAAGAAAACAGGCAAGAGAGAAAGAAACTGCAAGTATAAATTTATGGTATTCAAGATAAAGAATTCTTAACTGGTATTATTTCACCACTGCTCTTGCCATGGCTTCTGATAAAGCATACCTGCAATTGTTTTCCATCTTGCTGTGAAGCAATGTAGTTGACTTGTTGAGATGGTGGGGGTGGAGGTGGAGGCGGAGGTAATCCCTGAGAAATATTTGTGGGAGCAGCTACCTGTATGAGAGGCACTCCAGTAGGGAGATGCATGGGCATTGGAGGGTGGATGTTGAAAGGATTTCGTTGCATATTCATCAAGGGAGGATGGACACCCACTGGATACGGGAAGATATTCATAGGCTGGTGCTGTGCATTCACTTGTGGCATTACATTCATTTGTTGCTGCATCATATTAATTGGTAACTGAGAACCATCACTTTGCTGGTTGCCTTGGTCTTTGAGGTTTGGATCTGCCAAAAAAAACCCCAGACAGTATATCAAGAAGAAATTCTGTACTTCATAAAGCAAAAGGGGAGCCAGGTGTCTAAACTCTTAATTAACGATGGATCATCAAAAAGCTTTCTATAATCTGAGTATTTTCAAGATATTGCATTACATTACTACACAGCACTCACCATCATCCATGTCATGAAACCAAATGCTAGCTTCCAAGTTAAAAAGTTCAGGTTACTATGGAAGCCTGCATTTTGAATTTGTTTTCTCTACTTCTTCCCATAACACAGCCAATAAATTATTTCATCACAATGAAACCGCAATTTTTCTCCAAAGAGCAGGAAGACAACATAATTTATCCTGTTCTGCAATTGCAGGTTAGTCATACATTACCACAGAAAGTGTCTGCTCCCCTTTGCCTGAGTCACACACACTCACTGTACAGTTCTGGTAATTACAGAAATACTCTGCTGGGATTTTTCACACTGAGCAATAAGTCATCCTCAAACAATTTCAGAGATGTTCATATTCAGAAAGAGTTGTTCAAAAACCCTGTAATGGTACAACAGGTAAAACCTGGAAATAAAAATAACCTCTTGGGGTAGCAGGTAGCACTTTTTAAATAAATTACTTTGATATCCCATCTTCTCTTCAACAGAAGGCAAAAAGTTAAAATCTAGACACAAGCAGCAAGCCTTCCAGAAGTCAATAAATTAGTTTGGAGAAATGACTGATAGGCTATAATTTAAATGTCCTTCCTTAGAAGCCCTTCCTTGAGAAACCCTGACATCTAAATCACAGGGATCACAATCTAAGGCCTTACACATCAGCCCAAATCCTCATATTTAAAGACAATGGGATAACAGAATCACTGAGGTTGGAAGGGACCTGTTGAGACTCTCTGGTCCAACCTCCCTGCTCAAGCAGGGTCAGCAAAAGCAGGTTGCCCTGGAGTACCATGTCATTCAGAATCGTGTCATGATGGCCTGTTTTATCCAGTTATGAGAGATTGTTGTACTATTCCCAACTGAATTCAGGTTCCAAAAGTGAGTAACAGCATGATTGTTCCTGAACTATAAGAAAAAGTCTTTGAATCACAAAATGCTTTCAGTTACAGGTTTGGTAAGTTTTCCCTGCAGCAGATTGAAGGGTAACAATGCTGCCTCAAAATGAGGAAGCCATTGATGCAGTTGTCTCTCAGAAGAGGGAGAAAACTGCTGGCAGATGGGATGAAAATGGATAAAAATGAAAGGAAAAACAAGGAGACAGTGTGAGAGTGCAAGTGTGGTTGTCTTCAGAAATTGATTTTATGGTTTTTTAATTCAATTCATATCTATTTTTAAAGATTATTAATCAGGGCATTAATAATCTGTAGATGACTTCTTAGCTATTCAGAATCAATCTCATCCACAGTTAACTTATTTCTACCAAAATGTTTATTTCTGTCAGGGCAGTTGTCTTTTAGATATAAAAACCCCTTAAAAACTAATTTAGACTTATATTGACGTTTTAGAGGTATTTTAATACTGAAATACAGTAAAAGCACTGGTTTTGTATTTATAAATTTCCCTAGATTTTTTTTTTAAAGCATTTAAACATGACTATGCTTATTTAGGAACAAGATTAACATCAACATGGTGCTTTGTCATCTCTAAAATCTGCCATGTGGGTCTGCACAGGCAAATTCATGTCTTTTTGAAACAAATTAGCCTTTTAAAAATTGTGCAGATGCTAAAAGTAACCATGAAGAAGACACGCTTTCTCTTCAGCCAAATCAATTTACTTCAGCAGCACTCTTCAGATGCACAGTCCTTAAACCCAAACTTGGGACTTTACTCAAAACCAAGAAGCCATCAAAATACAAGAAATCACCAGACTCCACACCTTTACCCCTTCATATTGCAAAAAGAGTATGGATTTGCCCCAAATTTATTTTTAAGGAACTAATCAGCAGATCAGATCACAGGACAATGTGCCAGGATTTTGCTCAGCTACTGCATCTGTGACTAAGCTATTATATTTCAAAACCATTAATACCTTGTTCAGGTGTCTCTTCTTCTTGTCTCATTCCCCATCCAGACTGTGGGCTCGATGAATTGCGTCCCCTTCTCGAATAATAATTCTGCACATCAGCAGGTAAAGTCTTCCTCACAGCCCAGCTGGATGCAGATGTCCACCCAGACCTGTCAGCAGGCGTATCGAACGAATACTCTTGCTCATTCTTACGCTTGTATGGCTGCTGTTCTGAGAACCTTGAAGCTTCATTCCCAGAACCATTTGAGTTCCCTGAGAGAGGTTTTCTGTTTTGCCAGTGATTGTCACTCTGGTCTCCATATAAGAAACCACCTCGGCCACGCCCACCTCGGCCACGCTGACCTCTCCCTCGATTTGGAATCCAACCTGAGCCAAAGTTTTTATTCCAAGACTGTCCTGCATTATCATGCCTGCCCTCTTCCCAATGAGGTTTCTCTCTCTCTCTGTTCCTGGCTTCAGGAACAGAGTTTATCCTCTCCATTACCCAGTCCGGACAATCATTCCTCTGCTTGTCTGAAGAACATTGATCATCGTTGCTTTTTTCTGTATTGTCCTTCTCTTTTTTAGGATTTTCATTCTGTTTCTCGTGATCACTTCTCCTGTATCGATCATTTCCTCTGGGACTCCTCCAGCTGTCATTTGCCCATCTCTCTTTCCATCGAGGTGAATGACTTTCCCTCTCATTTCTAGAGAATGAAGAACCTTTATTTCTAGTCCTAGATCGTGATCTTGATCTAGATCGTGACCGTGACCTAGACCACCTCCTATTTCTTCTTTCTCTGTCATGATCTCTTCTTTGATTGTCTCTATCACTGCTTCGAGACCTAGATTTTCGCCTTGGAGATGAATCCTTAGCTCCTGATCGAGATGATGATCTCCTGCTTTCCCTGACAGTTTCCCTTTTGGGAGATCGAGATGGTGTTTTTTTCTCATCTCTGAGTGTGTCTCTCTTTGGAGAAGAAGATAAGGATCTCCTTCCCTCCCTCACAGCTACCTTCTTGGGTGATCGTGAGCTCCTGTCTCCAGTTGTCTCCCTTTTAGGGGATGGTGACTGAGATTTCCTGCCCTCTCTCCTAGAAGGAGACCAAGTTGTCGATGGAGAGTGAAACCTAGATCTTCTAGTTCGAGACTTTTTCTCTTTTTTGAGATCTGGCTGGCACTCTCTTTCTTGAGAAACAGTTTCATCTTTTTCATCAGAACCTGATGCAGAGTTTCCCACATCACACTGTAAGGAGTTCACTTCTTGCTCTGTACTTTCAGCCGGTGGTAACTGCTCAATCTTAGGTTCACTCTGGTCACTGCAAAATGAGTCACAGTCCATTGGTATCATTTCATTGTTATCTTCACCAAAATGTTTATGTTCAGCATTTACCTGCAGTGACTCTGAAGTTCCACCCTCTTCACTTCCTGAAATGGAGCTCTCTTTCAAGGGTTGTTCTGATGTACTGTCCATAGAAATACTGTGTATTAATGCATCTGGTTCTTCATCGGGTTGAACAGGTTTTGTATTTGCACAGTCTACTACTGGTTTTAGTTCAGTCTCAGAATTATCTATTTCCATGGCTTCAGGATGCTCAGGCAATTCACTTCTGTGGCTCTCTAATGGCTGATCTTTTCCCAAAGGTTCCAGTTGTTCCAACAATTCATTTTCTGGACTAACTATGGGTTGATCTACTTTTGTCAAAGTTTCTGTGTTCTCCATTAATTCTTTTTGAGGACTACATGGTGTCTGATCTGCTTTTTCAGAAGTTGCATGGTCACATACATTATCTTTGGGACTAGCTACTGTTTCCATTTGTTCAAGAGTATTTTCACAATTGTCCTGATTGGCAAGATCTACTTCTTTTTCAGTAGTCTCTTTTACTTCACATTCCTGAATTTCACTTCCTAAAGTTAGCACTGGGGGTTCTTGGAGAGAAAAAGTTATATCTGCACTGCCTGAAGTATCTTCATCTCTGTCACATTCTCCTGTAGTTTCCTCAGTTTCTGCATGCTCACTACAGCTTTCCAATCCATTAGCAGATTCTGTTTCCACATTATTCTTCTGCAGAAGGCTTGCATTATTGCTTTCATTATCTGACTGATGGTCTTTATCTAAAGTTAGAACTGCTTCAGGCTCAGCAATGTCATCATCTTCCACTGAGCCACAGGGCGATTTTTCAGAACGTGCAGAACTTCTCAGTTTCTTTTTAACTGCAGGTGTTTGTTGTTTAACTGCTCTTTTAGACTTGTGTTTTGAAGGAGCCTTCTCTGGTTCTGAATGAGTTTTATTCAGAGATGGGTTATTGCTATCAGGGGCACTGCAAGCAGAACTGCTTGATCGAGGGGAGCTGCGAGACTGACCCAGAGCCTCGTTTTTGCTGTTTCGTGCAGACCTCCTCGTAGGAGTAGTAGTAACAGATTTTCTCCTACTTCCTCTAGTGCCAGATGAACCAGAAGCTTCCTTTTTCTCTTCTCCTTCTTGGGTACATGCAACAGCATATCCTTTGCCTAAAGATTCTAATAAAAACAGAACACCTTAAGATTTGATAACTATGTTCAGATAAATGGTTATTAAGAACGTAAAAGGGCCTTCTGCAGTGTAACAGATATCCTCAAATAATACAATTTAAGATTTAGTATGAAATACTGTCACAGCTTTTTCTTCTTTTTAAAATGAGGACTGGTTGCTTTAAAGAAAAGAAACAAGTTAGTGACACACCAGACATCTGAATACACACTTTAGAAGCAGTGCTGGCACAGCTACATGGACAGTGATGGCATTCACAATGAAACTGTTATTGACATGGCTGCTCAAAGATAGTCAGAACTTAAGCTGTTAGAAAAGTAATGAATCACCCACATAACAGTGTTAACATATAGCAATTCCTGTCAGTCTATAACACAGGCCTGTTGATAGTGAAGCTCAGCACTAGAGAAAGGGACATTTTCCAATGGCCATCAGTGGATGATCACATGGGCAGCAGTTGATCAGACGTAGCAATGACAGTGCAAACTTATTCACCAGTTATAGGGCAAACTGAACTTAAACTCTGCCACAAGGCACCCAAGGTGCCTGCAGCATTTAAGTGAATAGGGCGTGCAACTTTTGGGGCAACCTACAGTGCATTAAAAAAACTAAAGCTCTACGAAGAATGACTAAGGCACACCTAGCAAGCAGCTCAGCTCTTGTGTTGATACTGCACTAATTTATTTCATGCATCTACCATTTGGCAAAAGCTGTGGCAGGGAAGCCAAGGGTTATATTCACTGCACAGGGAAGACTGCATTGTCAATAGCTATGAAAGCTTATGGTGGACAGCTCAGGAATTAAAGATTTATGATAATTAAATAAATATACTTGAACGTAGTACTTCAGAACTAAATTAATTTCTTGGGATGCCCATTAATTTGTTTCACACTTTGTGTAGATTTCAGGAAGCATCAAGAATGTGGTGTTTAAATGAATTCTTTTACAGCTTCAATTTCATACACGAATAGTGCAAACCTACTAAGAAAGATTAATTGCTATGGATTTTGCAATGAATCTCTCATATCACAAACACATGATTTTAACTCTTCATACAACATTATTTGCCATGTTTTTGCTACACTAAAATATTTGTCTGATGTATTCATAAACAGATTTTATGAAAGTAAGATTGGAATAAGAAAAGTAAGTTACAGCAAAAAAGCCTCTTTCTACCACTTACTGCTTTGTAAGCAGAACAAAAAACCTTATCACTGTATTAAATGCAAACAGTAATCTCAGAGAATGAACTCCATGACCACTTCGCTAGCCTTTAAAAGAGCACAGGACTACAATCACATTCTCTGAGCTTCCTTGCAAATACACAATAATTTGCTTGAACATGAAAAAAAAAAACTTGTGGTTTTGGGTTTTGCATGTCCGCTGATCAAACGACCACTTAAGATAATGAAAACCAACAACATCAACTGTATAGAAGGTACCACGTCTTTAAAAGAAAATATCATGATAGTAAAGAACTTCCAAAGGAATTTCAGGTGACTGACACTATTTCGGATATCTAGTCTACCAGTCTCACCAATCATTTTGTTACAAAATGATTTTACAGTGGTTAACCACCACTAACTCAGAAACAGGTGGCTGTCTCAGACTAATTATGTCTTCAAACCTATTACAATAGCCAGGAAATCAAGTCAGATGTTACATGACATTTCAAATTTTTAATATCTGTGATAATTTTCTTCAAGGGAGAGGAAATCATCTTGCAATAATTAAAAAACCCCCAGCAGAATACAAGTGGAATGTGGGAATCCTGACAGAATTAAAAGGCAAGATATTTTTCTAGCACATTCAAAATCTACAAGTGAAGCACAAACCCCTTTTTAGCATGCCTTACTACTTAAAATTTTAACAGAAAAGCTTCACAAGCTTTGGACTTGGACCAAATATGAGGCATTTCAGCTCACTGACTCTTTATTGAAAAATATTTTAATCACAAAAAAACTGCATAATGCCAACATAAATCATAGTGGTATTTGTAGAGTCGCTAATGCATTTTCAGGTCAAATTAGTAAAAAAAGACTATTTAATGGTAACAGACTACTAAAACTGCAGCAGCTACAGGGATGATCCAGGCACTACAGTTATATGATCATCACTGGTATTTGTATGCCTCCTTGTACAACCCTGGAAGCTACTGTCAGCTGTTACTCTGATGAAAAACTGTATACTTTAGGTGTGACCAAACATTGAGGGGAGTGTAAAAAGAAAACAAAAAATGCTTATGATATGATCTTTCAGGCACAGTTTAGTAAGAAATGCAAGAACCAGTTTGCATGTTTTTTTTAAATGCATCTACTTTCTTCATTCTTGTTTTCTCCACGTTTTTAAAAAGTCAGTGTCCTTTTATATATACATTTGCCATGCATCTCTAACAGTATTCAGGTTAGGTTTCTCTTTACCTTTTCTTATGCATGTTGGCCTTTTACTCAGATGCTATATAAAAACTAAATGGGGAAGGAACACTCACTCAACAGAACGTGTCTAAAATCCTCAAGGGACATCTTCAAGTCCACCATCCCCAGGTTTTACTAGGAAATTTTAAGACTCTTCCTGCATGCTCCTTATCAATAGAAAGTCTGTAAACAAAACTTGAAGATTACTTAAAACTCTGAAATCTTAAAACATTGCAGTATGTTGGCACTAATTTTAAAATTCAGTCTTTGTCCACAAAGCACAAGTATCAAAATTCTAATCAAGAAAACTGACAAAATTCTGTTCTAAATATAATTTTTTAATGCTTCCAGTGCATCCTAACAAAAAACCCTGACTACAGAAGCAGAAAGAGAAGTCAAGAGGTATGAGCTAGCATGTGTACTACTAGAACCAAAATGGGGAAGGATCAGTTACATTGCACTGCCAAACATCAGAGATCTGAGGAAGCAACCTATACACTTTTCATGGGGAAATGTGGAGGTGAAATACATACCTTTAAAAAGAATAAAAGAATATGAATGAACAAAGCAACTTTTTCATGATCCTTCTACTACCTAATTCCTTCCGGCAATTTACTTCCACCCAATCTTTGCAAGCCAGGAGACCCGAATCTGTCCTATCTCTTTGCCTACTAGACAAGTGGTGTGATTCCCAATTCAAAGAAGGTATTAATGCTAGCCTTAAAAAATAGGACTCCTTTGTTTCCACCTTCTTTGAACTTGTGCAGCCTTTTGGAAGAGAAACTACATTCTTGCTGAGTATAGAGACAGAAGCTGTTAAAGTAACTGGAGGAAGGCAATTCCTTCCGTGTCTTGTCTTCTGCCACTTTCCTGACAGACCCTGGAGCTCCAGTACTTTTGCAAGCTTTTGCCCTGCAGAGCTTGTAGGCAAACTGAAAGAGATCCATACACTTTCACTGCTTCCTGACTAATGTTCTTTACCGTCAGAGTAGTTTGTTCGTCATACTGCACAATATACCTCTGAAATACGCCATTCATAATGCATCAAGATAAGATTTATCCTTGAACAACGGGAAACAAAGAAAGAAGACCACAAAAGAAAAAAGTGTTGCAATTAGAAATGAAATTAAGTTACATAAATGCTTATTAATTTAATCTTCAAAAGAAAAAGTTATAGCAGCTTTGGGGTGGATGATTCATGTTCTGTATTTCAATTTCAGAAATTAAGTAGCTGGCTTTGAAATAGTACCAAACTGCATCAAAACAGATGTTTTTTCCCCCATTAAGTGTAACTAACTCTGTTTGATTTCTGATAATCATATTTTAACAATACTCCACATGAGCTATAAATAAAACTTACAAAAAAAAAGTTTACCAAAGTTTTCCGAAGGCCTGATATTTGTTGGAAGAACTCTCCCAGCCACTGCAGAAGTGAGAAGAAAGGTCTCAGCTGCAGCTCCATAAGATATTAAAGGAACTCTGGAAAAGTAAAAGCAAAAGCAGTAACATAAGTTGTTTTAGCTGTTTGCAGCAAGTTTTGGAAACAATGCACAAAACCAAAACACATTAGGCAACTACAATCCTTCCAACTTCGTCACAGCTGGAGAGAAACACAAAGCTGACAGTGAACAAAACTCTCCTTGCCATATTTAATTTCAGGCTCATTTTACTGCCTAATCTATTAAAACTGTTTGAACAAGGTATGTTATGTTAAAGCAATATACATCTAGCTTTCTTTAAAGACAAACACAGATCAGTAATAGCCTACTCCAAACTAGTAGGTTATACTATTGGAAATGAGAGTCTGAGTGCTGATTTAGTACTTCAGCAGAACAGCAACCTTTTCTGCAGAAAAATGAAAAACAGTCTACATGAGAATTTAGAAAAGGCTTCTTTTTTTTTTCATACAAACAAAAGAAATATATCCTTATTTAGACTCCCTCAGCAAACCTTGGGCAAAACCAGAGTTTAGTTAGAGATCTATGATTTTTACATTATCACTGAGTGATAATGAAACTTCTCTTAAGGAAGTGTACATATACAAAATTTAAATTTATTATTTCAATCCTAGATGCAATTTCTTTATTATAATTAAAAAACTCTTCACTTCCTATTTTAACTTTAGTCTTTGTTTTTATACCAAAGAGAGTGAAGAGATAGGTAGTGAAATTAAGACTATAGAACCAATTTCTTACTGTGTTATTTTAAAATCAGTTATTTTTATGGTTCTGCTTTATAGTCACAAAAATATCCTTAGGGCATGTTTTAACACACATCTGCTCTCTAACAAAAAAACCCATAGAACTATTTATGTTCTCTGTTTCACTTGGTACAACTCCTGTTAGCTCTTTCTAGATGCAAACAGGATTTTTTCATAAATTATTACAGAAAAAGTGATAGAATCAACCCATGAAAGTAGGGTACAGGGTGGTGTGGGGAATCAGAATCAGACTGATATTAAAGCAAATATAGTTTGATATCTAGGGACAGAAATAATTTTAAAAGCTCATTGAATATTAGCTTCCAAATAGAAAATATATTCAAACTCACATTTCTGTGAAAAGGTGACACATTAAGATGAACAAGTCAGTGGAGTTACTATGCTTGTCATGAGTACCAAAAAAGTATTAAGACATACAGAAAAGAATCTATTGACATAAAAATACCAAGCAGCAAATACACTAAAATTTAACAAGTTAAATGTAAACACTATTTAGTTTCATGAAAATTATATACTATCTAAAGAGCAATTTGAATTAATCAAACTCCAAACTCGAAGCATTAAGATCCACTAGGAATCCAAAACACAGACCTTTCAACTCTTGCAATCACAGATGAACAAGACAATTCCAGTTCTTGTCTCTTCTGTCTGATCCCTGCATTGACTTCTGTGAATTCTGTACTGAAAGACAAATTTCATACAAGAAGTTATAAAAAGTAACTTTGTACTATGACAATTTTGTATTTCAGTAATTGCTTTTACCAATGACTTTAATTTAACTGTATTAGAAATTTCAACATTCATGATTAAACTATGCATTGGTTATTGCTTAGAGGAAAAACAGTCACAGTAAACATAAAATAAGTCCTAAATAAATAAAGCAGATGGAATGGAAAACAGTAGATGAAATGTGTCTGCTGGGGAGTTGAAGGACAGAGAAACTTGCATCTTGACAAATAAATTCTGTTACATGCATGGCAAAAAGTTCATCTTTTACAGATGGTCAAAAACATATAGACATAGTACTTTTTTTTAATTAGGCCATATTATCTAAATAACATTCTTTTGGACTGTTCTTTTTCTTCCATCTATTCAGTGAACTATTTTTTTTATACACTCGCTCTTAAGTGTTAGGCTTAATTAAGTATTTTGCTTAATGCAAAATTGCTTCATGGATGTTTAAAGTATTCCTCTTGGAATCAAGGAACAACAACAAAGAAGATTGTTTCTGATACAAACCAGGATATTTACTGTTAACTCTTTTGGTAACTGCTATTGTATTAACAGGGCTAAGCCTTTCCTATCCAAGGCTTCAATTCAGCAAGGAATTGAACTAAAAATAAAACTCTTGTTAAATCAATGAGATTAAAATACTCAAGTGCATGCTTCTGATGCTGAACAAATGACAGAAATTTGGGTGTGCCCTTAACAGCACTCATTTTAAAATGTTTGTGCTTATCCTTTAACTGCTCTTCATCAATGAATAAAAACCCTGGCAATGTTCAAAATATTTCAAGGCAGTATATATACAGGTAGGAGCAGAAGGAACTTCAGAATCTACAATACAGTAACCCATTAATTTATATGAAGCACTAGTACACACTAACCAGTCATTTCTACAGCTAAAAAAGGATTCTTCACTGCTACCACCAGCCAGAAGTGAGCTGAAGAAATTAGTTCTGATGCACTCATTCCAGCAGGTCTGTCTTCTGGGCTACACAAAAAAAAAAATTATGAATTAAAGACACCCAAAATAAAATAATTAACACTAAATACATGAAGATGCACTGAAACTAAATTAGGTCAGCAAGACTTTAGCTCATAAAAAGCAGAGACCATAATAGCTCCATAGGTATATGCAGAGATTTGTAGTTACAGCAAAACAAATTTTCTCTATTCAGTCTCTAAATTTTCAACACCTGCTCTTTGCAGATATACTTCTTATTTTATATAAAGCAAAATCTTTAATGCTCTACACAGACATTATGAATAAATAAGCCTGATCTTCACTATTGCACAATTCTGCTGCCTAATGCACCACAGTAAGTACAGCTCGAGCACCTTTACACTCCTGCACAGCAGTTCACCAAATGTTTTGTTTCAAGTACCAAGAAAATCTAATGAGGCTACCCTGAGCTGGGATTCTCCTTTGCCCTCAGGCAGGATTACAGAATTGACAACTGACTGGTGTGTCTCCTTACTGGGCCCTCACACAGAGGCACAACACTCAGAACCCACTTAGTATTTCAAAACAGACCACCACCACCTATTTATGTTGCTAACAAGGCCCAGCCGTGCTCGCAGTTTGCAGGCGTGCAGGGAGCTCAGCTGCTGGGCACTGGGCTGGCTGTGGGGGGAAAACCAAAAACAAACCCCAACAACAAACCAACAATAATCCTCCAGATACTCTTCCCACACTGACACACTTACCTACACTGATCCATTTTTGCCACAGCACCTAAAGGGCTCATACCACCTCAAATCCTACTAAAACTTTTCTGTTCATTCCCTATGACTAGTATTTTAAAACAGGAATTTAGAATACTCCCATAATTTTAATTCCTAAAAATGAAAAATAAACTTCATAATGGGATGTATATAAATACATGTCTCAATATGCAGTCATTATCCCTGTGCTCCATCAAACCTTAGCACAGAGAGCTGCTTTTGCTGGGAACATGCCCTATGTCATCAGCGTGCAAATTTTAAGTTTAGCCTAAAAAACAGTTGGGTTTATATTTTATTTTAAGAATAATATAAATTTTGAACATTAATCTTTCTCCCTCCAATTAAAAAAGCTATCCAGATGTTCCACTTACAAGTGGCTGTTAGTATGTCAGGGCTTTCTTTTAAATTCTTTTAAATTTTGAACATTTCTTGGACAACTGAGCCCTGTACCTCCTTCCTGAAGGTTTTTAATGGTTCTACTTTTGTTTATGCACTTTTTTTTTTTTTTTGCAACAGGTACTATTTGAGACATTAATGCTATTAAACACTTCACCATAAATCAGTGAAACTAAAAATGAAAGCATTCCTCAACATGAAGTCACATTAGTGGCTGATCTACCATTAAGCCCTATCTTTCCAGTTCAAAACCCCTTCAATTCAGTGAAAGGCACCTTTAAGTTTACAGGACAACAGAACCAAAATTTCCCAATACCTGACTTAGAAGGGGCAAACTGGAGCTAACGATGTCCCTGACAGCTGTGGTGCAATGAGCACCAAATAGAAGTGACAAGTCAGGCCACCGGCTAATGAAAATACACAGGACGTACCCCCTACTACATGAAACAAAGCAGTAGCCAAAACATGGACTTGAACATAGCTTTTTCTTCAAATATTCAAATTTCAGGTAAGACAGAATGATGGCAAATGATGGCATTGACACTTCAGAATTAAATTTATGGCCTAAAACTTTTTCACACACATTTATTTACAGGTACAGCTATGAGTAAGAAAGCACTGATCAAAAACTTGTGTCCCAGAGACACAAAGTATTTTTGAAAGGAGGGATAGTAGAAATCAAACAAGAGAGCCTTTACAGCTCCTTATAAATCTGGCATCTGATGATCCTGTGTTTATAGGCTAAGATTTATGAACAAGAAACCTAGAAACAGAAACATTGACAGTAATCTTACATTAAAAAAAACCCCAACTTGATGCAAACCATAATGTCTATGACAGATTCACATAAATTACTTGGTTGATTACATCTATGTATTTTATTGAAAATAATGAAAACCTTCATATAGTGGTGCTTGGCTGACAGCTGGTAGATGAAATCATCTTCCTTTGGTGAAGATAGATGAAAATAGGGTTCAGGATCTTATAGTGTAACATCCTAATCTAAATGAAAATATTTACCACCACAAAACTGAATTTAATCTGAGAAAGACGCTCATATAACCTAGCACTATATTCTAATTACTTCAAGACAAAAAGAGACCAAGTAAAAAAGTCTGAATCATACTAAAATTAGCAAATAGGAGTTAACCTTAAAAATAAGCAGGAAAGTAGTCTTAAAAATGCTCTAATAAAAGCATTTACAAATGTTTCATTACCAGAACCAACCTTGTTTATCTTCACAGACAAAGCCTTCTTGTTTTGTTTGTCATACAAACTATTACCTGTGGAACAAGGAACAAAACTTTGATCTTAACTTTAGCATATTAGTTCTTGATTGTTCGTCAGAATCATTAATGCAATGGGAGGTTAATGAAATGTCTATCTTGAGTGCACTTACAATGCTTACATACAAACTGAGCAAAATGAAAATGCATGCATCTTCACAGTAGCTTTCTAGATGCCAAGCAGTTTTTACCTCTTCAGATATTTGCTTCATTTCCTAAGTTATGAACAGACTTATCAAACAATTTCTATTGCATAAGCCCCTCAGAATAGCAACCCCAAAATACAGCTAAGTGTTGTTTGTATCCGAACCCTCACCAAAAAACTTCTGTGAATAAAAGTTAGTCATTAGCTGCTCCCCAGCTGCCTGATGCAGAAAATTACTTGAGGCTGAAACCACATCCATTTGACTTGCGACTGAAATTGAAGAGGCAGTTTTCCAGTAATATAAAAACAGGAGTTTCACATACTGCAATTCTGTTCTAGAAGTTCCATTTCTACTACTTGGAATTTGGGTTTTATATACAAATGTAAGCAATTTTAAAAAATTAAACTGGCTCATCAAGAAAAGATATTCTAGAGTTCCTTAATAAGACACAGCAATTCTGGCAAATGGAGGACAAATACCAACTTACTGTATTTTTTCTTCACAATTCTGCTTAATTTTACTGTTACTGGCCCTCTGTCTGGACATACAGCCCTTCTGCAAGATCAAAAAAAAGACATTAAAAAAGCAGTTTCTAGGCACATCCAAACAAAATCTGCTCCTATTTGAAGGTATTTTGTGCACATAAACCAAGTTTTAACTGCTATTAAGACCTGAACTCACAACATTAATATCACCTTCCATACATTAAAAGCCACAGTGCTTCCAAAAGCTTAGATAGAAAAAAAAAGAAAACCAATTTACACAAAAGTTCATATCCTGTATTAAATCAGAATGCTCAATTTTGTTTGATTTCATGGCAACATATGAAAGACGTTATAACCTGCTTCTTTTTAAGAATATTGGTCACTGTTGATTCAGAATGGTGAATCTTATTTTCTTATAAGTCAAAAAAGGTAATTTACCTCCAGTTATCTTTTCTGTAGTAAAGTCTGCTTCACATTAAACCTCAAGAACTCTGTATTTTTCATACATTCCATTAAACACTGACTTTAGACAAGCACTGTTTAGCAAAATTCATCTCTATAATCCTGAGGTTCCCCTTACACAATGCAGCAAATGATAAAGTTTATCAAAACAAAAATGTTATTTCCATATAACAACAGAAATGTTCCCTCTTGAGCTTACTAGAAAAAAAATCAGTTCTTGACTACAACTATGTTTTATAGAAGAGGAACATCACCAATACTTATGATAACATGCAAGGAAAGTGGATGTTTGTTTAGATAAACAAAGAAAAATATTTGTATTGTTAAAATTTGATTTAGCCGTACTTCAAGTTAATATAAAATTTGTCAGAATTGCTTGAAAACGGCAACTTTCACAGAGCTCAATGCAAGAAATATTGTCTTTTACTTCTTCCTTGCTATTTTAACTATTCAAGAGGGAATTACAGCAATGATAAAAGTAAAATTAAACTACCACTGGTAAAAACTAAGTTATTATAAAATAAAAATAATTTTACAAAATTTTCAGGCTGTACATGTTAAACCAGTTGATTTTATACATTTTGAATATTCCAATTCAAATGCTTGAAATTATATGGACAACCAACCTCACAAAACTTCTCATCTTTGCATGGCTGTAAGTTTCCTTATTGCAGGCACAGTTTTCCTCTTCTTCCTTCCTCCTTAGCTGTTTCTTAACCTGAACCTGTATTGTAAAATAGAGTCAATCCAATCTAGAATCTTATGACACATGGGATTTAAATTCATGCAAAGTCTCTTAAAGTCTGTACAGAAATTAACCTCAAAAAGGACTAGAAAACATTTCACATCTTACTTCTTTGACTTCACAGTTTGGAGAATTTTTTTTCTTTTTTTTTTTTTTTTCATAAAACAGAAAAAACCTGCACCTTGGCATGCTATTGACAATGCCTGAGATACATACTAAGTTCACAAGACCAAAAAAGCCTTGAACATTCAGATTGCCATGGCAAACATCTCAGAGCTATGCACTAGTTTCCATTAAGAATCCATAAGCTAAGGCTTTTGAAACTAAGTTGGTTGTTCAGAATACACAAGGTTCACATTGGGAAAATGCTGAACTACAACTCAGCTTAACATGCTTTCTCATAATTAAAACACACCCAATTTTCCTCTAGAGTAAAATAACTTACGTATTTTATACAATACTGGGTTTTTTCTACATCTCAAAAACCCTGAGAGCAATCAACTTTTATTTTACATCATGAAGTTGCTTCAATGACTACACTGCAATTGTTTGCATTAGAAACTTTGTATTTCCTCATTCCCAAAACTTGGCTTTTTATGCAACCCCTTAATGGATTAGCATTCTAATTCTGACTATCACAAAGAGAAAGCTGCCAGTCTCCTGATAGCACCACTGATGATGCTGACCACTGTGTCTGCATATCTTGGTACACATTCCATCTATCCCTACTGCTCCACTGGCTCTTTTTCAGAGTGGGACATTGTTCTCTGCCCACCAGTTTATACTGCAGTTCTATGAACAGACAACCTTTCAAACTGTGTTTTGACACAGCCTTTACACTCTACCAAATATAAGTTTCAGTCTATCCTATTTCAACTGCTGCCTTGATTCTTCAGAAATAAAGCAGACAAAATACACAAGCACGGTTTTCGGTGAGGAGGAAGTATCTGTGGTTGCCAGCATGGCTCCTTTACAGGTGACTGCCTGGGCCACGAGAAGTACAAGAAATGAGTAGTAGAAGCGTGTTTTTTATATGTCACAAAGTGTAAAACCAGCAGCTTATGAACTACTTATAAGCATAATTTCATCACAAAATTTCCAAATCATACACAGAATTATCAGCATCTTTCTATATACATTTTTAAGATCCTCTCAGAAGAGTTTTTTCCTACTTGATAAACTACTCTCTATATCAGTATTTTTCAGAAGAACTGAAAGCTGAAAAAAATTCAGAGATTTGGGTTCAACAATGCTTAACATTAATTGATTCCTCTTGCCATCCTGTGTTTTTGCCTGGGAATTGGAGGCTGTGAACACAGAAGATTCACCTCAGATTAAAAAAAAAAAAAAGGCAATATTGCATGATAATTGGTATAGCAGTTGTTTACAAAACCTGGTTTAAAAAACACTTTGAGACCAATTACTATACTCCTATTCTTAGATATATCATGAAAGCTCAAAGGTACCAGAAAGTAGCAACAGCAGCTTTATGGTTATTATTACTATGGTAAATACTTGCTTTGCAAAAATAATTAAGAATAATTCCTAGCTTCAAATATGTAACAGAAACATTAAAGCAGTAATTACTTCGTTAGGAAAGCTTATTTAACATAACGTGTATGAATAAAACGCTGCAGCGTAACTTGGACATTCCTACAACTGAAGTTATTTAAGAAAATAAGTCTGGAATGTACCTTTATCTGCTTATCCAATGCGTCCAGCCTGCACACTGCTTGAAATGGTCTGCGATCAATAGGACATGAAGCCTGGGTCTGAAAAATTATTTTTCTTATTACAAACTTGGTAACGAGCTAAGAGAAATCTTAATTTTCTATATTTTTATTCGCTATTATAGTAGCTTACAAAAGCACATAAAACCCCAACTTGTTCACAGTAAGAATGCCTTTGGACACATTATCCATACACTCAGTATTTTGTTTCATATAAGCAGATTGCTCTTTCAGGAAAAAAATTAAAGGAAACAAGAATGTAACTCGGAAGTTGTGTTTAAAAAAGGAAAAGCATTTAAAGCATTTTACATTAAGTTACCTATATTTTCTCTTTTTTTAATCCTTTTTAGGTAACTGATTTTCTACCAACATGTGTCCTGATTTTGGCTGGGATAGAGTTAATTTTTTCTTAGTAGCTGGTGCACTGCTTTGGATTCAATATAAGATGAATGTTGATAACACACTGAAAAGCATAACAATATGCAAATGTCCTCTGTAGTTTATATTGTTCTAACAATTTATTTCTTAATTTTATTTTGAACAGAAAGTGTGTTGGGTTGTGTATCCCCCAAAACAAAACTGGTAAGGCCAAAAGCAAACAGGGCAATACCTTCCTCATCTTGCTTATCTATTTGACTATACCACATCTCTTCTGTTGCAGTCAGCAGAGACAACAGATTTCCACATGCAACACATCTGAAGTTTTACAAATCATTTTTCAAGAAAAGGGAACTGAAGGCTATTGTACCCTACTGTTTGATGGAAATAGTAATTTATTGTTTTTCCCTGAGCACCTAAATGCCCTCTTATTGAGGCTGCACTACATTAGATAAAAACACAAACACAGAGAACAATAACACATTATTAACTATGGAAATGGGAAACTTTAACTGAAGCTCCACCCAAGTGGATCATGTAGCAAATCAGCTTTAAGAAAAATCCACATTGGATATTAACTTTTGCTGTAAGAGAACTCTTTATTCCTTTTATTGCAGATGTGTTTGCTGTGGGGGCGTGGTTCTTTGTTTGGTTTGGAGTTTTTGTCATCATTACACCCCCCACACCCACCTTAATTCCACTGGCCTTCAGAGGCTCAGTTCAACAAAATAAACAAAATAAAAACCCAAAACACACACCCAGTCTCCAGCCCTAATTCATTCACTGAACAAGACCCAGTATATGAATTGCATGCCCTGAAAAGGCATGTAATTTCTGCATTTTAGAGAGCTACAGGGTATCTATGCAAGCAGGGTGCAGTACTAGAATTGCATAAGCAGCTATGAAAAACTTACATATGAACTCTGCCCCAAAATTCAGTGCTGAACTTCATTCCTGTCTTTTCATCGGGGCTTCTAATTTTCCAGTTAATTCTGTTCTTTTCTCAGTTTCAAAGAGTGCTCAGCTTCTTTTTCACCTGCCAGCCCCCAAACACTGAGCATTCAGGAAGTTTCTGAGCTTCTGATTTCAATTGAAGTAGATAGAACCGAAGTAGACTGATTTTAAAAAAAACCCAAACCCACCAAACAAACAAAAAAACCTCAGGGGTAGTTTCACGAATAAGTTGTTGAACAAGAATGTAAGTTAAAGCCATTACCTACCCTTTGATGCTCTGGTATTTTATCCTAACTAAAAACTTCCTCTTTTGGGGGATACTATTGTTCTCTGCAGTGTCATGGCCCCAGACAAGAAAAGCATATTGGGTAATTAAGCCAGCTCCCTAAGGACTCAGATCATGAAGACAGTTTTTGTCCTGCAGTCAAGGTACAGCTAACCCACAGTAACACAGTACTGCAATGTTCCGTCGGGATATTTGATAGCATGCAATGCACTGTAGCTTCTGAATCCACTGCAAACTTCAAGGCACATACTTTCATTCTTAGATATATCAGATTGTAAAAGATAGGTAAGAGGAAGTTATTTTTCTTTTATTCTCATTTCAGGATCTACTTTAGCTGAAATGTTTATCCAATATAATCTCTCCCTACATTAAATTTACACATGAATGTCAAGTTATCTTCCCAAGTTTAAGTCACTGTAAGTTATGTTTATTCTCTGCAATAAAGTATCATAGAATACTAAGTGTTACTAGCAGCAATCCAAATAACAGGTGTTTTTGCTTCACTAGAAAGATATTCAATGTTAATTCTTCTGATCAAATGTTTAACAACTTAATACAGTTATACACAGTAGTAGAAGGGGAGGAAAATATACTGGAAGAGTCAAAAACTACCATTAGGTTCAGATATGTTCAGAAACAGCAGATGCTCTTTTCACTCCTACTCAGTTGTTTTTTGTAGCCTTAGCATTTTCTGTAAGCTGGCAACATTATCACAAGAGAAATTCTAGTAAACTCAGGACATTTGCATGTACACTCCCAACCCCTGGGTGGAGTACAATTGTTAGGTACCCCGAGGGAAACTAGAGGTTACTTCTGTCTAAACATGCATCAGTTCTCACCTCTCTGCTAACAAAACAAACCTTTAAAATGGAAGAAAAAACCCCAAACTTCCCCTGTCCCTTTTCCCAACAGCAGGACAGGATTTACAGTGCTACAGAAAGGAATAAAGGTAAAAAAAGACAACGTTCATTACAAGAAGCAATTATGAGGAGTCGTGGCTTTTTACTCCTCAATCATCTTTTTTGAGAACATGGTTCAGTAACAAAGATGTTGAGTCTTCTTTCACCAAAGGTAGGTTAGCAATTCCACTCTTCTGAGGTTTCTATTCAGGGAGCATTGTATGTAATAGTGAATGTACACTGTACTTTTTGATGAAAAACATTTAAAAAAAGAAAGAAGATGTTGAGATGGAACAAGTCTGAGGAGCAGCTACCACTTTTATTGTGCACAAGGGAGAAGGTATTTTGTGAAATATATCACAACCTTAGAAGAACCACAGATCCATACAATATCTTTCTTTAACAGAACTTTAAAAATCAGAACATGCAGTATTTAATGTAATCATCAATATCATTAGAACCCCACTGCTGGTATTAGTGACCTGCTTTGCTCTGCTTCCCAACAGTTCTTTCCTTGGAAAAACACAGACTAGTAGCTCAGCACACTTTAAAAGGTTTTTGATTGTTTTATTCTTTTATTGTATTTATTCAAGAGGTTTTCATGTTAAATCTGATAACTCCACAGTGATTCATTCTTTCACCCATCCTGTGATATCTGAAGAATTCACTTCATAAAATACATAAGCATTCACAAAAATCTGCAAGCCCTGAAAAGTTATCCACGAGCAATGCGTTTGGTTTTCATATATCAAAAAAAAAAAAAATTACTGTATTTTATTTGGGTTTTATGACCCTCTAGAAAAATCTTACTTTAGCTCCACAGGCATAACTTAATTTCTATATTCCTGTAACTGCTAGAGCGACACAAAACTCTGATCTCTAAACTCAAGAGCAATTGTCCACTATTTTAACTGCATCACTTCAAATAGCATTTGAACTAAGTGAGGTAGGTAAAAGGCTGAAGCAGTTAGTATATTCCAGATAGGAATTTTCAGAAAGCTATACAAGTAGGTGCAAGCTAACTCCAAAACATATTTGGCTGATAAAATAACTTGGACAGATATCCCCATCTCATCAAGTTCCATGTTACGAGGTTTCATAACAAGTAGTAACAAGACACAAGTACAGGATTCAAGTTGCTGCAGTAAAACCCTCCCCCAAAATTTCTTTTCTTCAAGTGGCTCATAATAAAGTCTGTTTTCTAAATTTTGTACTGAAAAGCTGATACAAAAAGAAACATGATCCTATACTCTTAGATAACCCATATAACACAAATAATACCAGATTCTCATAAATAAATTCAGGCTTAAACATGAGATTTAGACAGTTAAAGCAATGTCTGTATATTTCACTTCACCTTGTAATAACAGTACAGTAAAAAGCCCACAATTCCACCTCCAGCTTCAGTGAACAGGGAGACCATTACACCACGGGTAGTGAGAGACACCCTCTCCACATTTTGATGAAAGTAGGCAGACATCAGAAATTGCACTGTTTTCTAGAAGCATGTAAAAACTTACGATTACTTTTTTTCAGTCTACTTTTAAAAAACAAGTACATTTAAAGGTTTTATAGTTATGCCTTAGGAAAGCACTATTTCTGACAAGAGCCTTTTTTGGGGGGAAAAAGATCACTGATGGAGTGCTAAAGAACAGAGATTAGCGTTTTAACACCTAATCAGCAGACTACTTAGTTACAAATCTAAACAGCTCTCTTCTCTCTACCTACATGACACAGTTGTGTAGTTCTTAAGTTCCAATACAAATTTGCCATAAAGTGTTGACAAATTTTCATTGTATTGACATTATTGGATGAATTGGAGTAAAACAAAAAGCACTCAGACTTTTGCACTGGACTTAAACAGCATTAACATTTTTACGATACTACATGAATGCACTTGCAAAATCACGAAGTAGTCGATCTTGGAAGAGTCCTCTGGAGGTCATCTTGCCCAACCCCCCTACTTAGGCAGGGAAATAGCCAAGAACAACTGTATACTACAAATTGCAAAAAGGTATCTAAAATATACACTTTCTGAAACAATTTGATTAATACAGGCTTTCTGAACATCAGTTCTCAGATGAACTGTCTATGTATAGATCACTTTGGGTACACTTGAATAATAAAGTTTTTTCCACTGTTATTTTTGGGGGTTTAGGTTGTGTTTCTTTGAACACAAGCTATGTTTGGTTCATTAGTGTCATCTTCATCTTGCCCACAGTGCTCTGTACTGCAGATCACTGTGGAGATTGTTGCCACATAAGCTGACTCCTTCTATATCCTTTAGAAAAAAAGGAATCCAGATCAGAAAGAATACACATTAAGAATCCCAGGTTACCATCATACAGGTAACTCTCCTCACCCTCGGAATATACATGTGCAGTAGTATACTCCACATACTCAATGATCCAAATCTTGAATGAGCACAAAGGCAATGATTACTCTGAGAACTGAACATCAAACGCTATGAACAAAACATGTAAGAACATCCACTAGAAACATAATGCAAGATAGCTTTTTGTGCCAACTGCTTCGTTTTATTTAGTCAACCACAGATCCTGTACAGCGGCTACCAGAATATGCCCCAGCGCTTTGGAGAATTTATGACTGTACATATCCACTTTCAAATTCTCCAGATGAGGAAAAATGAATGAGGGAAACCGGGACTAGAGCATGAGATAAATAAGCTTGGTAGGTGAGGGTCACTGAAATCAACGTCTGTTACACAAACATTGTAATAATGCAGACAACACACTGAATCATTTCTTTAACACTCTTCTCTCGTGACTCTTCACAAGAGGAATTAATAGGAGAACAGAGATAGAAATCTCCGGTACATTTATTAGCACTCTGAAGAACAGAAAGGAAGTTAAAAAGCCTACAGTAAAGTAAATATTTATTGTTTCTAAGATTGTTTTCTTTGAATAGAATAGAAAAAAAAAAGGTAGAGATTTTTCTGTAATGCATACAGACAAGATACTACTGCTGCTAAAGCAGTTGTCTTAGCTGAGGTGGTGTTAACTACTTTGTGCATGTTTGCCACAGATGCCTAGTTAACTCTTCTTTCCATCAGTTTTACTTCAATCCTTTCAGAACCAATTATTATAAACTAAAACATGTGCTTACCAATGAAAATACAAAATACAAGTTTATCAGAAAACAAGTTTAAAAAATTAGTTTTGACCCAACTAGTTTTAATATACTAATAGTATTACAGACAACAGAAACATGTCAATGTAATTGCTTCCTTTGGTGTAACTTATTACTGATGGTGCTTGAAGATTCTAGACAGGGGATTTCTGTTGTTGGCTACACCCTCCCCCTTTTTTTTATGTGGCCAACATAATGTTATCACACAGACGTTCTTTATACTGAAAGCAACCCTTCATTTACACTGTCCTTCCACATTCCCACTGAAGGGTGTGTCCAGTAACCTTAGCTCCCGATTTAACACCTTTTACTTTTTATGATCTTCCAGCACAAACTCACTGAAATACAAAGCCTCAAGCTTGAAAGTCTTCATTAGTAAATTACACCATGTTGGTTCACAGAAGTGGTTGACAGCTGGCACAAGATGACGGATATTTAAGTTAATCTTCATGCGCCTACTGAAAACAGCCCCCAGCAGTCTGCCAGCCCAGTGCTGCCCAGCCACGACTGGGAGAGCACTGGTTAGCGTGGCCAAAGGCACACAAGTTGACAGTCTAATAGTATAGAAGAGTTTAATAGTATAGGCAACTGAATTTTGTGCATAGGAATGCTCTCAAATGCCACAATTAACACAGCCAAAGAGAGCAGAACAATTCAAGGGACATATTAAAGAGTTACTCTTACGAGTAACTCCTTTGTGGGAATTCTTGGTCTGCCCCCTACTTTTCTTTTAGGAGTTAGACACCTTTCTTCAAAGGGGAAGAAAATACAACACTGACTCAACTGTATTGCTACTTAATTCTGAAACTAAATGTTCAGATTTAGCCAACAGGATCTAATGTATTAGACCTGTTCTGTGGCAAGTTTCCTACCCCTCTTTAGCCTTTCAAATAAAGGCAATTTTTATATATTGCTTTTATAATTTATTGCTTTTAAGTGCTTTTTAAAAAATCTATATTCTCTCTCTCATTTCTTAAAAAGCAAAATGTTCAAAGTGTTATGGCTGCTGCTTTCAGACAGAAGACCTGCTGGTACAGGACACTTGACTGCAGTTGCAGTGTTGAAAATGTCCTGTAGATTGAAGATCGAGCAAAACAGTAAAACTTTTACCTTCTGCCTAAACTACCCTGGTTTTGATTAGTCTACACAGTTATATACAAAAGCCATAAACTCTCAGGAGAACAACCATTATGTACAATTTGAAAACAACAGTTTAAATAAGTAGTTTCTCCTGTTATATTTTGAAGTCCAGATGCAACATAGAAAAATAAAGGAAATATCCAACTCGAACACAGACTGCTGACAAAGCCTCTAAATGTATGGAGCACAACTGAAGATACACAAAAGAACATGTCAAATAATGTGAATATTAGTCCTTTTTTTTTTTTTCAGTATTTCAATCAATAATTTTATTCTCAATTTTGTTTTTCTCCAGCAATTAAATAGGAAAACACCATTTCTGAAAGCAATTTTGTTATACTCCAAAAAAAATATTTAATCTTTACCCTGAATTGGGCAGTGTATTTTTTAAACAGCAGCTAATTTTTGTATCTTTTTCACATCTTCATTACTCAGAATGACTTAAATTATGGTTGTGATCAACCGAGAACCAGAGAAAGCTAACTCTTATGAACACTTCTCAAAAAAGAACACATTCAGTTACTAAATATTAGTAACAGGCAAAAAGCACATGGCATCAGCCTGTTTTAAATGGTGACATGTTTATATGATGTTTCTATCATTCCAATCTATAAAACCTCATCTGCTTCTCACAGCTGAAGCCTCTGAACTGTCACCTAGTTTTCAACACTTCTTTTTCCACTTCACTTTTAATTAAAACTACTAGATTAGGCAGTGGAGTTCCATGAACTCAACAGACCTGACTGTCAAGTAACCTCAGAAAAGGAAGTTTGGCTGGTTTTACCTATCTGATGTTACTAATGAAAAGCAGCAGCAGTCTTATGTAGCTTTAGAAACACCCCCACATCTTTTTTATGGCATCACATCTACTTTACCTGTCAACTCTTAAGAGAAGTTGCTTTTGTTCTATTTGAATAGCACTTCAGACCACAAAAAATAAAATTGACATGACAAGAAAAATGTCATATCATTCATCTGCCCCTTTAGAACAAGAAAATTTCTCTTCCTCATTGGGTTTAAAAGCACCTGTTAGACAATGTGAACAAATTCAAATCCAGCAGCAAGCCAATATACTGTACTGCTTCCCTGTGAATGTCACTGTTTAATGCTTTTCAGCTGTCATTATAGCAACCAGCTAAGTCACTCAGGGTAAAATTGCAGGTAAGAATTTCCTCTTCCCTTACAAATCAGATTGCTCCAATGAATCAAATGCAAAACAGAAAATCTGGCAACAGGAAATTTTGCTTATCTGGTTTGTAAATCTAAAGCAATTTTCATGTAATAACCTTTCTTTAATACTCTGAATTTCATCTAAATTCTTCAGAAAATTGTGTTACTGTTGGACTTCAGTAATAAATAGCACAAAAATTAAGGTTAAAAATATAGCAAGAATAAGTATATTGCATATATACCTACATACAAGTGATACCAACCTTCTAAAGGGAATACTGCAACCAAAATCATCATTTACTTCAGAAGAATGATAATGCAAAGAAACCAAACAGTGGTCTCACTAAAATGAGAAACCAATTCAAGTGCACAGAAGCAGGACAAAAGGCAGCAACCCCCGCTCATCCCAGTACAAAGCAATATTAATTTGGTGTTTTATACTGATAATTGAAAAAGTTACAGGAAAGGTAAAAGACACCAGACAATGCAATGATTGCATGACATAGGTGAGGGAAAAAGGGGTAAATAAAACAAGGTCGTCAAGGATTTGTTCAACACGTCATTTTTCTTTAAGGTTCCAGAACTATCTACAAAGTTATTGACATAGAACAAACAACAGCCATCATTAAAATCAATTTTTTTTTCAGAACAGCAGTAAAGCTTTTAGCTGAATTCTCTTCACAGTTAGAAAACTAAGGCTGTATCATTCATTTTGTAGACTAACAAGAATACATATTGGTACCAGCCCTGAATTGATGCTATGACAAACAGCCTAAGGGTTTTCACGAAGTAAGATCAAGCTAATAACAACACAATATTATAGCACGTACATAACATTGCTTGATCTTCCAAACAGCCAACACCAATCTGTTTACTTATCGCTAATCTCTAGTAACCATTAAGTTACTAGACTAAGATTGTTTAGTGAAGGAAAACACAAAATACTTAATCGCATTAAGAAGAAAGTTTTCCAAAATCTATTTACAAATTGGTCATTGAACACTTCCGTGCAAAGCCAAAATCTCTAACTTTTTTAAGAAAGTATCTGTAGGTATTAGATGCAATAGATTTCACTGCAAAATAAACACACACCTTGGTGCTCAGTCTTACCTCAGCCCATTTAAGAATACAAGTTATGCAGAAGGCATGACTGCAGTTCTCAGGAAACCCGATCTCTTGTTCTAGAAGGCAGTTCAGACAGATGGGGCACGTGTTGTCATCATACAATAAAGTAGAACAGGAACAGCTTTCCTCGTTTTCTTCACCTGGTATTATTAACACAGACACTTAGAAGTTTTGACAGTTTTTGAAACAAAGTCCTTCTACATTTGAATAGTAAAGAAGTAGTAAGTAAAGTAAAGCACATTTTCAAGTGCTTCTCTGGCCAGCTTCTTGGCTGCATTAGACCTGAAAACTTGAATTCAACTTACTTGTAACTACAGAAAATTGTGTTTCAGGTGAAAAAAGCTAAGCAACTTATTTCACAGACTATTGTACCAGTATTTTCCATTAAAACAAATGAAAGTTAATTACAGGGATATTTCCATAAAGCAGGCATTAGTGCTTCCTATTGGTTATGTAGTCATTTAGACATTATTTTAAGTTCTTTATCCTTGTATGTTTGCACTCTCTCCATGACATAAATTACACCAGCATATTCTATATTCATTATCTTATATACACATGGTCTACCTTTACTTTAGTTTTTCTGTCTTAGAATTATCTTAATCTGAATATCTTCAAATATTTACCTAATCACGTACATTAAATAAAAAATGCTCCTGATTTTGTTAGCATTAGAAAGTGTTTTCAGAATACAAAAAGGTATGAACTCTTCTTCAAGAAATTTTACTCTGAATTAATTATTTTCTCTGAATAGCAATTGCTATCAACATTTTTGTTTTTCTGCTAGAAGTTAACAAGTAAAACCAAGAGAATAGACAGGAAATTATCTGGGGACCTCACCGGCCAAAGCCAAATATTATGAGATAGTGGTTATGTTTACACAACTTCTTTCAAAACAAGCAGCATACTAACAGAGAGCAAATGAAAAAAATCAGACCCTCACAGCCTGAACCTGAATAATATGCTTCAATATTTGCATACACACAAACTTCACCTTCCATGCCTTCATGCGTCTGATCCTCAGTATCTTGAATACATTGCTTTCTGTTCTTCATCTTACAAAATGTAGTCTGGAAAACATAGAAGTGGTTCATTTGCACTGCAACTTGAAAAAAAAAATTAATGAGTATTCTCCATTTCACTATAACTTTGTAGAGTAGAAATGCATGATATTAGAAGTCAAGAGATAATTTACAATCTTAATTGTAAGTTATAAGTATCATTATTGCTGTCTAGCAGCTGATGTTTCCAACTTCAAAATTTGCTTTGGCTCAACAGATGCAGTTTTTGCAGTGTTTTAAGACTACCGCTGGTGCTTTTATTTGTAAAAATTAAATGTATTGCAAAGTTTCCATGCAAACCACCCCATGCAACACTGCAGTAACTAACACCTGCAAACTGCCCTATGAAAACGGTTGAGGCAACAAACTTTAAATGCATAAGCACCGGAAGAGTTGGCTGCTTTACAAACCTAGAGTCACCATAGCAGTGGCAAGTGAGAAAAATGAAACCAGCATATATTTGTATGACAAAAGCAAGAAAGAAATAATTCAAACTATTTGCACTCAGTAAAAAATGCAGAGAAACTTCTATCAAACAAGGGACAGGTCACAAGCACAGGTGGAGTGGAGTATCGTGAATGGGGGTGCACTTTGTAACTGCTCTGCAAAGGAGATAGCACAGATAAAGTACATCCTAGTGATCCACATCATAAAGGCTCAAAGAATTTTACCTTGCATAAGAAATAGCAAGTATATGTTCTTTGGAGGCTTACTTAATACATGTAGAATTAAACACACTTAAAAAAAGAGTATCTATACCAAGGACTGAATCTCCTGCATTTCAAACTCCTGTAGTGACAGCAGAGATGGTATACACACCTAAAGCTCCAACCCAAGCCCTAGAGGAAACAACAGGTTTCTTCAAAACTATATGAAGCTTTAAAAATTATTAGTATTTAAAAGGACAAATTAAAACGTTAGAAGAGATCGAAGAAATCCGAGATTGCCAAGATCTGCTACTTAAGCATTCAAACCTGAAGCAAACCAACTGAGTTTTACTCTCACACTTCACCACCTTTGCTAGACAAAGCAGCAGGACAGAGCTGAAAATGCCACAATTGCACTCCTCAACTAAACTTCCTCCTATTTCACTTAGAAACTGCAATACTTTTCCCTTACCACTAAGACATCCAGAAGAGGGAGAGACAGAATTTGCTTCCCCAAACTTCTTTCTGATCAAGTCTTTATTGCTTGATCTTGGCAGCAGGAAGTGTTTTAATGATCATTTCTTTATACTGAGAAAAGAAACTCTGCTGCACATTCCCATCACACATACTTGTCATTTTCTTAGGCAACCCAAGAAATCAGGACTCAGATCTGTGAGTCTCAAAATACAGACAGTTCGCTAAAGAAATAGTCAAAACAGTGAAACTAACTAGAAATCTGTAATTAGAATTCAAAACTGCTTCAATATTCCTATTAGAAATTACTTTTTAATTCCCCAAAGGGAACACAGGAATCAATCCAACTGAGGGTGGGGGAAAGTGAAGGGACAAGGAAAGAAGAGCCTAGCTTTAAGCTTTCCTCCTACATTATTGCATTTTTATATCAAAATCTACTTCAAAATATCTCATTAGGATATATGGAATCAGGCTGGTTACCAGCACTAAAAATAACACCGACCGAGTTGCAGCCAATGCTGTAAGCTACATGCAAGTTCTGCTGGCAGAACAACCACTGCCCAGACCTCCACCTTTTGCAAGCTAAGCAAAAGGAAACCCAACCAAAGTGAAGCTGCTCCTTTAAAATTTAATGCCTTCAACAAGCAAAGTCTGCATGAAATTAGGATAGGTAAGACCACCAAAACCACATTCGAATTTAGGAGATTGTGATTTGCTGCTTTTACTCTGATTTGCACAAGTGGCTTCAGCCCCAGAAAGTGTAAATCATGCAGTAATGTGTGGTACAGATGCTTTTATACATAAAACATAACAACATCCCTTCTGCTCTACATCTTAAAACCTCAGCAATGCTCTACAGAAGCAGAAAATTCCCCAAGCTGTATTCAAACATCTCTCAACCCTACAAGTCCCAGGATACCTTACAGCTGAGTTTCAAGACAAGATCAAGAATTCTGCACTCTGCATACATCCACAGAAAATGATTTTAATAGACAATCTAGATACCAAATTAAGGAGTAGTTTTTGAGTTCACACATTATAACAGAGGTCTTGAATTCACTAAAGCAGATTGCAGAAACAGAATACAGAAGCTCTTCAGATTTGTTTTTCCTCAGAAAAAGTAACCTTTTACTCCATTGTACTCTTTCTAGACACAGACATCCCAGAAACCCTGACACACTTCCAATAATTAGAAAAACAGAGATCCTAAAATTCTGACAGAATATCAGTAAATCCAAGATGTGCAGCAACTGAAAACATTTATGTGGTGTTACCCCATTCTTCTCACAAGCCTATTATTTAAACAGATACTGAGTGCTGCTAATGCATTTCACAGATCACTTTGCACAGCACAACTTTGTCAGTTTGACATTGCATTTCTCACAACACAGCAGAGGAATTTAATACTACTGAAATATTTATAAATAAAGTAAAAGATATCATCAAAATTTACACACTATTTAACAAATTAACTTTGGAAATATTGTTTTCTCCACTACTTTAGAAGGGGCATCACAGGCATTAGAATAGCAGAAGAATTAACACTGGACTGTTATTAAATTGATAACATTAAAAGCAGAGTTAGGAAAAGAGAACCTGGTGGTTTAGAAAGAGCAGACAGCACAGAAAACAGAATACTTATTTGTCCCAAAATGTGACAAGACAGAAACAAGCACCATACACTATGTTCATGCTGACAAAAAAAAAAGTCACCCCTCTCCAAATTCTACAGATGTAATACTTCCTAAGAATGCCTAAACACAGCATAGCATTACAGCCAAGACAGTACTTTTCTGGTGCTTGTACATTCTCAATGGAATTATTTTCTAAGAGAAATATCTTAATTTATTTCATATTTGAGATAAAGACAAGGGTATTCTAGTATATTAAATTGAGAGCAGTGACCAGAGACATTAGCACAGGTACAGAACACTACTCCATCTCCCTGTTCTCTTAAAATAATTAAATGTTTAAGTTTCCAGGCTATTCTTCCAAGGAAATGAAATTTCTGTTCTTGTTTTCAAGGAATGCATCTGCCAACAAAAGTGCTTAAAGAGAGTTGACTGTATATTGTGGTAACAGATTTGTCACTGTCCGTCTGAGGAACATGGCTTCATGAAGTACTTCATCAACTCCATAAAGCAGACTAAGTGCCTTGCACACACTAAACTATTTCCTATATCACAAAAGTACAAGTGTGATTCACAAAAACTACTTCATACAACTCACAATCTAAAAATACAGATGTATTTCAACTCTAATTCATTGTGCATGTGGAAAGAAAAGACTTGGTCTGTTCAAAGCCATGTCTCTGAATTTCTTAATGAATCTATTATGTTAAAATCTTAAAATTAAATAGACATAGAAAGGTCATTGGATTAAAAAATTACAGAAGCCTAATTATAAGTAACACATGAAATTAGCACATGCCTCCTTTTTGCCTAACTACAAGACAAAGTCTTTACAAGCATTCTTTATACCCTCTAAATAAAATGCAACAACTAAATACACTCTTCCTCCAACACAATAACAGTCTAGAGACTTACCTACACAGAAGTACCTCAATTCAGCTGGAAAGGGGGACGGAAATCAAGAACACACTCAACAAGGTCTCCAATGAGAAAGTGCAAAATTATGTCCAAGATAGCTTACTCATTTCTGCAACAGATTTAACTCAGGAAACATTTGTAATCGAACTTTCAGCTTCTTAGATACATGTTGCATTAATACTCAGAGTAGCAACTTATCTTGACTGTTCCGTTTCTATTAAAAATATTTTATTTTAAAAAGGATTTGGGAGACTCTTAGCTGTGTTTTGATTTTTTAATAACTCAAGAAATAATCCGTTTCAATTATGAAACAACAGCCAGACATATATTTAGAACACAGAATTTATTTGCTTAATGAACAACAATAACACCCTTTACTCCCATCAAAATTTTGGGCACTAATAGGTAGGACTCTGTTTCTCCCTACGCATTTTCATGGTCATTAAGAAAGTTGGGAGGGAGGTTTAAGCTACTTCCTCAGCACATATGTTTTTAAAGAAAACAGATCTCAACAACTAGTCACATTCACAAAAACAGATTTTTGTTGGGTTTGGTTTTTGTTATTGTAGTTTTAGTAGTTAATGACAGAACATGTATCCTCTGAAGTTCCTCATATGGGCTCATCCTAATCTCTAGACCATTACTGGGGAAATGTCCAGCTGCTGATAAAAATGTTGAAACATTTTGCCAGAACTTCTGTGCTGTCTAAGAGATGGGCTGAGAAAACACTTATAATTCGCAATGGTAGTTGAACATCCAAAAAGCTTTTTACCTACTTGTATCATTACGTCTAACACAACACATACAGCAAGAAAAAGAATAGAAAAAAACCCACACTATTGGGTATTTGTCAAAGTACATCAAGAACCTTTACAGTTGTTTTATTTTTTATTTGGAAAAACTTCTAATTTGTCAGAAGAGCCTGGAAGGTAGACTTGCTTCAAGTGACAATTGAACAATGTTGTTTGCCCTTCAATAAATGAGGTCTACACTAAGAATCTGGAAGCACTCATCCTGGATTTTCTGCTTTGTGCAGTAAAATCTCTTGGCCCAGCACATTAGTGAGAATAGAACCAACGGTGACACTCAAAAGCAGGCTTTTAAAGATGATATTTACTCTTTGTAAGCTCAAATTGCACCTTGTCTGCATTCCCAAATCAAATGCAATAGAACCAACAAAGATGAGGAGAAAGAAAAAGACCAGTGCTATGCCTTGGGGAATAAAGAGAGAAATCTTTTTCTATAGGTGGTTTAAGCCTATTCATGTAGATCCAGTGTCTTGGAAAGAATCACTGCTATTCAGGCAAGGAGACACTGCTGATTTAAAGACTTTCCAGACCCTCTAAGGATGCAATTACCCAAGAGAGCTGAGTTAATCTAAGAGCTTGCTGCCACCAAAAGAAGCAGCTATGTTTCTCACCAGTAGTGATGGTGAGCAGACTCACTAAGTGCCACGGGTGTCCAAAGACATTGCAAGTGACAAAAAAAGGCATTGCCCCTTTTCACAGTGCTAAGGTGCAAAAAAAGCTCAGACTTTGCTATCACACTGCGCCTCCTTCAAGGACACAGCAGTACCTAGATCAGCTGCCAGGTCCATGAAAATGCAAGGTAAAGTCACAGGAGAAAACTACCAAAGCCAAATGGCTAGAACTATACCATACTAAACAGTACCCTGCTGTCCGTTGCTCTTCCCTTTCCCTACACAAAAAAAACCCGAAAACCAAAAAACCACCCCACCCAAAGTAACACAGTGGATATTGTCCTCAGGATTTCTTTTTCCACAATCTAGCAGCAAGACACTGACATGTACACTTCAGTTGCAGATGCTGTGGCTACAGCTATGTCCCTGCGAGAATCAATGCTTTCATTTTTGTGGCCCACTCAACAATAACAACATGAATAGCAGCTGCAAACACTCAACACTCATGACCAGTCAATACTGGACAGGACAACACCATTACTGCCTCCTAAGCAGGGAAGGCAGGCACAACTCCATCAAAATGTGCTTGAGAACTGCTGCAGTGACTCAGATGCAGTGATTATCATTTAGTAACCTGTCTGACCATCCAGAAAATCAAGAGTTTTAAGGAAGACTTAGAACCTTACAGTGGACACACACACACACACAAGGTAATCTTCCTGTATATAATGCTTATAAACTGTCTCAAAACCTGCAGTACAGATCTTTTCTTGTTAAATCAATGGAATAAGCAGTGTTCCTCAATTAAGTTTAACAAAAGAGCACCTGCAAGACTTAGGCAAAACATAAGAGTAGTAAGACATGCCATTTAATAAGACCTCACATATTTGAAAATATTCTATAAACTGTGGGGGACAGCATGTCTTTTACAGAATGTTGGGTGTTGAAGTGCTGCTACAAATCAGATTGAACTCTAGAGTTTAGCAAGCAAAACACTTCTGTTTACTGGACAGTGTAAAAAAGCAGCCTAGCAATGTCAGCAGTACCACTTCATGTATCTGTGCCTTGACAACTTATGCTGATCCCCAAACTGCTTTAGCATTCTACGATTACTAAAGAAGAATACTTTACTCATCATGGTTATTCAGATGTGTAAGGGTGAATAACCAAGTTCTAGACCTACTTAGAAAAGTACCCAAAAAGCTTCACTACAATACATAACTAGACAGATTACCAACTTGAAAAAAAGGGCAACATACTTACATTCCAAAACTTGTACTTTGCTGTTAACATCTCTAGCAACAGCAGAGACCATGTAATGCTCCTTAGTAAAAACTTACCAAAGCTGTAAGAAACCTGAACCGCAACAGATTTACTACCCAACAGATATCAACAAAGTTACTATCATCAACACGAACCTATTAATAAACTTCTTATCCCTCTCTGCATTGGGAAACTCAAGCATGGAAGAAGCATCTCTTCAGCCTCAGGATCTCAGCCATGCAGCTGGCCTCCCAGTCTACCAACCTTCATGTCCTTCCCTTCTCCACGTAACCATTAGTTTTTATGTAATAATAAAGAAAACTAAGGATGTAGCTTACAGAGGAGCTATTAGCCCAGAAAACAAGCAGTAACAAAATGACAGTCAAAAATCTTGTGCTAAAATTTAACTGGTAATAAAGCTATCAGTCTTCAGCAAAATTCCAAATCCCATCCTTCCCATCTGAAGAAATCATCCAAAAGAGCGAGCCATTTAATCATCCTTAAGCAGTAACTAACTTAAAACAACACCAGGCACCAAAGTTCGTGAAATACTGTTGTATCACCCCTCCTTCCACACAAAGATGACACACATGGGAGGACTGATTTGCCCAGACTCAGGAGCATCCACTTAACTACTGGGACAATCCATATAAAAATCAATACTTCCAGGTATGATGTTTGACCAAAACAGCTAAAGCATCAAATAGATATTCTCTTTGTCAAAAACACACTGAAGAAGTTTTCCCTGTATTCATCAGTTCTCACCATGCTATCACACAAGATGGAGCCCCACTTTCTGAGCAAGCTCATGAAGAGATGAAGGAAAACTGATTACAAGCTTGCACAGCAGTTAGCAGCTCCGAATATGGTACTGAACTAGTTACTTTACTGGCACTGATGGGCAATTAACTACAGGAGGCAAATTTCATTTCTCATCTTTTTGCGTGTCTACTATAAAACACTTTGTTCCACTAGGACAGATAGCAGAAGTTTAGGATCTCTCCTGAACTTTTAAAGGTGATAATAAACTGTGTACTTCAGCAGATTTCTCCACAAGTCAATGTAAATCAATTATCCCACGGGATTTTTCAGTATCTGGCAGCAGCTGTGAGGTTAACTCACACTATGTGACATTACATGCCAAAATATAGCTAAGTGGCACCTCTATACTATCAATATGTTCCAGGGTGACCACTGACAACCAAGACAGCCCTGTGTTTAGGTAAATTTAATTCGCAGACCAAAAACTAGATAAAGCTAAACTTGCTAATCAGCAAGAAACAGAATAAAAACAAACAAAAAAAAAGGCATTTAGGGGAGTTAGTTGTCATAGTGCAGTTTCATCTGATTCAAAGTATATGTTCCCAGCTGATCAATCTAACCTGTAACTTAAAGTCATGCTCGTGTCCCAGCTGGCTCTTTAGTGACACTTCTCAAGTCTGTGAGAAAACCCCCTCCTACTCTGCTAGAGGACAAACTATGCTACTCAAGCTTCTGTCAGCTCTTGACAAGGCAAAAGCAGCGAGGGCAAAGCTGTGCAGCTTCTCTACATGCCTAACTAAGGCAATTTTGCAGGGTAGCTCCTCAGTAAGTCTGCGCTGATAAGACTGCTTTCCAAAGATGCTCTGAATTATGTAAAACAATCCCAGATCCAATCTTTACAGAAGTACACAGCTGGGCTCACAACAGCCACAAGGAGGGAACATTCATTGGAGCTGTAGTTATGTCCCTTGGGAAAAAACAGCTTCATTTATACAGAAGACAGGATGAATAAAACCTTCTGAAGACTGATACAAGGTGATGAAATGTGTATTCACAGAAATTAAAAACCCACCTTATTCTTCTTTCCAAACCAGTATTTTCAACAAAAGGCAATATGCACTGTGCTGCTGTTTCTCCTGTGCATGCATGTGTATGATAAGACCCTCAACACAAGAAGCACTACACCACAACTGCCCCTGTAGGAAAACATGTGTTTGCCACTGGCTAAGTCACATCATTTCATATACTGATAATAAAACACTGAAATACTGTAGTAATTACCATAATACAAAGAACTATGAAAGAGAACATAACATTCTGTCACAAAACATACAATTCAGCACTTACGTGTTCCTTCCAAGTAGTCTGTGACTAAACTGGGTGAAATTGAGATTTACAAACAACAGGAACTCATTAGGGATTAGGTACTATTGTCATGGTGCACGTGGTTCAAGCAACTAAATCAAATCAGCATAAACTTAGGACCTTGCCTTCTGCTGTTCAGGCTCCTTAGTCACATGCACACTTTTGCAGCTGGAAGGGATAGCATTACATACCAAAGTCAGCAAAAACAGCTCAGCCATTTCCAAGAAGAGGGGGTTTTTTTTAAAGTACTTTTTTCTAGCCACTTGGAAGCACTAGTATTTTCATGCTTTCCACCAAAGAGCAGATATTTGGTAGTGGGTCACAGAGAGCAAGAACGTGCTTTCTACACAAGTAACCCTTCCAAATACATCCATGTCACAGATTTGGGGGGAAAAAAGGTTTGCATTTAGTCAATAAATCTTTGCAAGTCATTGCATTTAATTTCTCCCCCCATAAACTTGATCTGTGCTTAGCATACACAAATAATTTTAAGTTCCTGTCCCACTGCTACACGGCACATGCAACATTCCCACAAAATGAATGAGCATACTTCAGCCAGTGCTATGGCAACACAGCAGGACTTGTTACAGTCATCTCTCTGATGCTAAAGAAACTAGAAAGACCATCTTTATTTTTCTTAATACCATCCTAATCATACCCAAATAGCCAGACTTAAACATCAGGGATGCAGGAGCTGAACCAGAAGACCTTGCAAAGACAGAAGCAGAGAAGGCCAAGACCTTTTAACAGTGGAAGGAAAAATGATTGGCAAAACCAATGAAGTAAGACTGAGCTCAAATGAAAAGCTCAGGGGCAGCAGCAAGAAGCACATTTAAGATGCAAAAAGTAATGGGGCAACAGAATGAGAGTGGTAGGTGATTAGAAAAGCATCCTGAGCTGTAGACAAAAAGGACAAATGCAGCAAAGGAAGAAACAGCATGCAATTGCCCTACTACAGACTACCATTATTTTTTCTTTTACCTAAACCATAGTAGTCATATTTTTTAACTTCTCAATGTTAAACCACTGCAAAATGAATGACATTCTTCTAACAAAATTTATGTAATGCACAGGCTCCCCTATAACTTAATGGTTTAACTTACATGGAAACAAATGGACTACAGAAGATTGCATAGAACCATAGACACAGGCTTAATAAAAATACCCTGAACTGGAGTCCTCTATTAAAAGCATGATGTTCTTTCATTTGAAGCATCAAATCAAGAGTTTAGTGATATGACATGTTCATCATTAAAAAAATTGTATTTCTGCAAAAAGAAATTTCAGATTATATGTAAAATATACAGACATTAGTCAAAAACAAACAAAGAAAATAACATACCCATTTAAAAGTACATTTTGCCTCTCTGAGGCATACACTTAAAAAAGATACACGAGATGAAAGCTATGGTGTCAAAAATACAGCCCGCAGGCTCCTTCTGGCTTTGAATAACACCATTTCATAAGCCCAGGTCAAAGACCTACACTAACCTCTTGCAAAACCTGAACAGAAAGAAATGCTCTATTTGTGAAAAAAGAGAATTTGCAGAGGATTTATAACTACTATAATAATTTTAAGCTTAACTGTATTTTGTACAAAATCTACAATATCTGTAGAATAACAATGCATTGGACATCATTTCAGAAGTAGTAGATAGGTGGGGAATAAGCAGTTTCAACTACTTTTGATCTTGTTTTCACAGCCCTTACTCAGCGATAGCTTTCAGGACAGCTAAAATAAAGTGAGAAAACTCCAGCCAGGAATGGAAGACAGGTATGTAAGAGAAGGTCTTAACACAAGCAGCAATGCAAAGAAAGGTAACACAAACTACTAAGGCAAGATGGCAATGTCAGATCTGAGCTTGAAAATACATCCATCACCTTTCCTTCCAATTTGTGAAGTGAATCGAATAGAAAACCATGCTAATCACCTTTTTGGCTTCACCATATATATGGCATCAAGAAATTATCTACAACACAACAGTACTTTACTGTGAATTCTTAAGTAACATAGGTTTTGTTACAATTGATTATTCTATGTCACTGCAAACCTTCCAAAAGAACTTAAGCTTTCCATATCAACAATGTTAGAAGCTCTTTACAATGATGAACCCCATTGTCATTCAAAGTTTCTGGCCAGAATAACAACCACAAAATAACCACAGGAACCCACTAACTTATCCAAGACTTGCATAAGGTACCTTTCTTGCTTCGGCTAATGAACCTGCATTTTAAAAAATACAATTGCATAGGTTTAAAGAGAAGAATATACTTTACTTTCATTGTTATAGGTACCTTTATTTGGTAATATCTCTAAACCAAAACTCCAGCGAGCTCAAGGTAGCCCTAACAGATTGATTTTCTCCAACTGTTGCACAGGACTTTCAATTACTTTTTGTTACACTCAACTATCCACGATGGTCACTACCTCTTACCTAACAACTGATAAACTAAGAACGTTTCACAAAAAGCAAAACTGCATCTAGAAAGTGCTTATTCAGTAACTACATAGAAAGCTGAGGAGAATTTCGTTGCTGCTCCTATGTCCAGAATTGCTGAAGTTATTCACTTTGAACAGCGAGCAGACCAACTAAGACCACACGCCTAGCTTCAGATTCTATCTTAACATCCAAATTTTTAATATCAGTTCAACTCATTTTCATGTAAGTGTCTCCATCTCTCCTGTGACATAGCAAGAAAAGCACAAGTTTACATTGTTCCAGTTTTGGCCTGTGTTGCTATCTAATGATATGGACATAGATGAAGACGTCTATCAGACACTGATCACGTGGAATTTCACGTTCTTTATTACTGCTGGCAGTCCAACAAAAGCCAGGTAGTAAGTAGAGAGACAACAAGGGTTAACTCAATTGACATTTCCAAGCAATTTCGTACTAGGTTGGAAAAGTTTCATGTATCACTAAATGCATCGCTCAGGTTTACTCACAGATAGTACCTGTGAAGGCAGATCACAGTTAAGCAGTACTTTCACCTCTAACCACTGCATTTTAATGGAAGCTCACCAATCCTTAAATTGAAAAATGCCTTAAGACAGACATTATTATTAGAGTCTATTAGAAAAAGTAATCAGATGCTGCAATTTACCACATTATTAGGCTTTAGAAAACAGCTACTGGAAGACATATTTCTACTTCTCAATTCTCTCTATGTAGTCTTATATATATATATACACACGCAAAATCTGAAAATCTCAGAAAGTTCAGAAATACCACCAATCACAGAACCATAAAATTTAAAAGTTACTTTTTCATTTTTGCTATGACAGAGCATTTTTGAGTTAAAATTCCAATTCTATGTTCTCATGGAGGAAAAAAAGAAAGAGCAATACTAGTGTTTCATCAAAATAAATTTGTGAGACAGCATAACTTGTTAATAAAAAATAAATACCTGAAAATATTCATCTTAGCACAATATACACAAATGTAAGACATAGATGTACAATGCCTACACAGGTGTGTGTACGTATTTATTTCCTGAATAAATTAAATGCAGTATTTTGATCATACTTTGTCAACTTCCACATTTAGTTCTATTGAATTTGTTTCTCCAACTGAAAGTCTTTAGGAAAGTTAATGCACTGCAAAAGAAGGACATAGGAAAGTTAAATCTTTCAAGAACAAACAGCTTCCTCTTTTGATTTTTTTTTTTTTTTTTAAAGCTCCCAACAGAGAAAAAACTACTTGTTGGATCTGGTGTGGGACACTTAAGTACAAATTATGCACATTCAGCCTTTGAGAGCCCTTCCAAGGCATTACTTCATGCCTTTGGTGCTCCACCAGAGCCAGATGAAGAGACGACAAACAGCTGTTCGAGACAGCAGAGCTGCAGCTTTAGGGAACAGAAAGGTAGAGGCACATTCCCCTTCCAGCAGCTACAGCCCTCCCTTTGCTAGTTCATGACTGTAGCTACTTTCCTACACAAGAGAATCAAGTAGTTCAGGGTCTCAAAATAAGCAACTTTCTTGCAAATTGTGTCCCTATCCTCACCAGATGGGTGAAAAGAGATTAAACAAGTAAGGAAGATACAGTAGCACTGCATCACTGCGCACAGATCCTCTCCAATCAAGCTCGCAGCGTTTCAGGGCAAGGTGGATTAGTAGGTACAGATGAAACAAAATGTGTCTATGCTGCTGAAAAGCCATGAACTACCCCTTATTTTGAAGTGCTCTAAAGCATACGCACTTAAGAGATCTCTGGGGCTTATGAGCACAGAGGATGCTTAACACTGCATCTCCAACTTGTAATTTAAAAAAAAAAAATTTTAACAATATAAAACAATGATAACAATGCTTGACAGCACTGAATAGTCAGTTTAGCCATCATGAGGAATTGCTCTGGATGTTTTTATAGGTATTAACTGGAAGGACAATTTTTGTCCCTCACCTTAGACTGTTGGCAAAGAAAATCTGAACATGGAACAGCGGACTGACAGAAAGCCAGGCTTCAAAAATTTTGGTGTAAGTATGGCAAACCAGCCTATCAAACTTGTACCAGCAGTGGTTTTTTTCACCCCGATTAATATAAAGCATGTTTAAATACATCATTATTTGAAATACAAAGTACCCTTTAATTACTATATAAAGCAAACTTAAGTAATTTAAAGTTTTTGCACAGGTTTTTCTAGTACTCAGGACAGTGGAAGACTGAGAAGATTCTGCAAAGAATCCCTGTAACAGCATAAACCCAAAACCCCATAGACGTTTGTAACCTGAGAAGAACCATCATGCATGATGAGCAGAATCAACTACAAGTTATATAAAACCAGGGGCTAGAAGCCATGCAACAACTGCATCAAACTACAGCCAGTTGAGAGCACAGAGAAACTCTTTATCATCTGGATGTCTCCAAGGGAATAGTTGACTAACTGGAGAAAAAGATAAACTTACAACTGCCTGTTGGGTCAAACCCAACAACCTTCACATACTGTGATGGAGAACCATAAAATCACGGCCAAAACACTCACCATATACCTGGAAAGGTGTTTCCAAAGGTAATCCGAATACAAGGTGAACTAGTCAACCCAGGAATACTGCTATTCAAGAAGGTCAGAGAAAAACATTCCCTTTCATGACCATTTGGAAGAGAGAGATTTCCTCACACTGATGCATCCTCAGGCCAGAAAGCCGTTGTCTGCTCTGCTCATTCCAAAGCAGACTTTAAGGCCAGTGAAACATGAAAGAAAATGGATACATTTCTTATATATGTAATTTGTCACTCTGAAAGTTGACACATCAGCAAACAAACTGCTGAAAAGAAACATTCAAAAGATTTAGTATTCTGACTAAAAGTCTAAGCAGCCTTCCCCACCTCCAATATGTCTCATCTTATCTAAGGAAATCATAAAATCAAACACTGTATTCCTAGAAATGCTAAAGGAAACATTTGAAAAAGTATTTGGGATCATTTCCAAGTATTTTCCATGCTACTGAAGAGGATGCTATCCATTTTCTTTTACTACTGTGAGTTTCTAAATACAGCTTTTCCAGCTAAAAGAGACATGGATTATCACATATAATCAACCAAATAACAGACAATTTTTTGTCACTCTGTCATTTCATTTAAGAAGCCTACTACTTATTTCTACTAAGATCAAATGAAATCATGAGAAAATGACTCTCTCACGTGTAAGAGTCTGAATACTTACATATTAAAACTTTAAGTTATAATATGTAAGTATTATAGTTATAATAATCAACTATATGATTGTATATAGTTATAATAATCAATAATATAATAAGTTATACTTCACTTAAAACTATGATCCACTGAAAACAAAATCAAAAGCCCCCAACGCATTAGTGATCTACGAACTCAACACTGGACACTCAGCTAGATTTTCCATTAAGGTTACCGAAACTATAAAATTACAAACTTAAAATAGCTGTTCAATAATCAGGGACATTCCAATCCATTATATAATTATTACTTAGATGGGCAGAGCCTTAACCGCCTCTTGACATTTTAAATACACGACTCTGCCAACAGCACCTAGTTACTGATAATAAACACACGGTAACTACCTGGCCTTTCTCCCTGTTATCTCGTTCTTCCTAAGAATTTTGTATTAATTAGTAGTCTAACATGAAAACATCGTGAGAGGGCGGGGACCAATTTTAGTCCTAAAAATACTGCTTTGTTTTGCACTTATGAACGTGGAGAGGGATTGTCAAAGATGAGTTACATTTGGTGGTCAGGCTAATAAAATTATTTAATACTCACCAAAGGGGAAAAAAAAAAAGAAACTAGGACACCATGTACTATAAAACACAAGAAGTGGAGGTTATCTCACTGGCTCGGTAAATTGCTTCCAGGCTCCAGCGCTCCCCTGCGCAACTTTGCTGATGCCTAAGTCAGTCGCGATCCCACAGCAGCACAAAAGCAGAGTTGGGCTTTGAGCTGAGCCTCTCCGAGCAACTTCCTCCACAACTCCAAGGTCCGCGGTAACTCCAGAAGCCGCTCCTCCAGCAAAAGCCGCCAGCGTTTACAGGTCCAGGCAGCTGGTCGTGCGCCCGCCCCGCCGGGAGCGGAGAGATGGCGGTGCTCCGCGGGCCGTATCTTTGTTCAGCCCCGCTCACGGGTCACCGGGCACGGCTGCTGCTCCTCTCGGTGCAGCTTCACAAAAGCTTTCGGCACGGAGGGGGCCGGAGGATCGCCCCGGCCGTCCCGCTTTGTTTCCCCTTTCGCTCCAGGAGGGCCGGCGGGCACCGGGAGCCGGACCCGCGTCTCGCCGCGGCGACCGAGCGCCAGCACGGGGCCGGGCCGGGCCGGGCTACCGGTCGGCGCCACGACGCGGGAGGCGAGGAGAGGCGGGGAGGGGAGGGAAGGGGGGAAAACGCGGCCGAAGCCGGCAGCAAACTCTGCCCCAGCCCGGCGGAGCGGCGGGAGCGCCCCAGCCCGGCGGGCTCCGCGCGGGGGGGAAGGCCCCGGCCNGTCGCGGGCGGGGGCGCCCTCTGGTGGCGGTACAGCGGAAGGGCGCGGCCGAGGGATGGGCTCGCGGCTGGTGACGTCATCTATCCGCGACGCGGGGCACCCCGAGTGCCAAACCTTTTTTTTTTCCTAATTTTTTTCAACAGTAGCGGTAATTAGGAG
>VZTH01003589.1:716135-771898 GCA_013397815.1 Aleadryas rufinucha | reverse complement strand
GTCGCGGGCGGGGGCGCCCTCTGGTGGCGGTACAGCGGAAGGGCGCGGCCGAGGGATGGGCTCGCGGCTGGTGACGTCATCTATCCGCGACGCGGGGCACCCCGAGTGCCAAACCTTTTTTTTTTCCTAATTTATTTCAACAGTAGCAGTAATTAGTAGTATTTTAATAAAATGAGGCAACAGGCACATTGGACGAAGCCCTGTGACCACAAGAGTATGTGACGGGGCAGCGTGGGTCCGGCCCTGCAGGGGGAGGAAGCTGGGGGGCCCCGAGGCGCCGCGGGGTCAGCGGTGGTTAGTGCTGGCTGCGGCCTGTGGCCTCACGAAAACAGTGAAGTCTAATCCTTGTACATTCCCGTAACCAGTTATTTTAAAAGCAGTTTGCCGTGGTGTCGTACGTCCTGATTACGGCAGACAGGAAAGCAGTTCAGTGCAGCAGCCGCTTGTGTGCGCCGGCCCTGTTACATCTACATCATAGCACCGCCAGACTGCGTCGGCTGCAGGCTCCTCCACACGGGCTCAGAGGCAGCGGAGAGCTGGGAAGCGCCGTGAAGAGCCAAGCCCTCAGCTGAACCCCCAGGGCAACAAACGACTGGGAAGGGGAAGCAGCTTCCCCAAATACGCAGGCTTGGTTGAGTGTCTCCTTGCGTTCAGAATGAAGTCACAGTCTGAATCGAGTAAAATGTGTGTCAGCGTCAGTCTGTCAAGAATTATGATACCTTGTTAGTTGCCATGATTACTGAGAGAGTATTAATTAATTTAGGATCAGCTCAGAAGAACTTGAATTAAATAAGAGCAGGCTGTGGGGCAGAATGTAAGAAGGGTCACAGAAAGGAAGGAAAAGACTGTGTTGATTGGAAGGCTGCAGGGAAATGTAATAAGAAATAAGACTATTCCCATAGTTTGGAAAACATAGACTTAGGAATGGAGAGTAAATGTTTAAGGTAAGTCTGACTTTAAAGTGATTAAGGTTAACAAATTCCCCAAATCTTCAGTGGGATTATATTAAAAAAAAAGGAATAAGGTGTTAGGAGAATTGGAATTAAAGAAAGCCTTGTTATAAAGTAAACACATGTGCTGTGTTTTGCCTACACTGAGATCTTGAATGACCCTAGAACTAGACACTGAAGCAATTGGAAAGGGAGAACCGCAGCAGCAAACCAGCTGGGTGTTTGTCCAGCCAATCACAGGGGTAAAGTTTTGTTGCAAGGAGGGCATACCATGCGCAGCTACTGTATGTTACTCTTTGTTACTGTTGAATGTCTTAATTAAAATGGTTACTAAGTCACTTGGGGCTCACAGTAGCAGAGAGAGCTTGGTATTCACTGTTTCTGTCACAAGTCGCAAAGATGTTGCTGTCACCCACTCATGCTGCACAGATCATGTTGCACAGAAGAGCCAGGCAAGCTGAAGAGAAATATCTGTATGAGAGAGGAATGCAAAGAGAAACATTCATCCCCTCTGATGTGCTGTCTGTACTTTCATTTGATCCTCTGATTGTCTGTCTCACATCCATCCCAGCACTGACCTTTATGGCTACTCACACAACTTCAAGATCTGTAGTAACAGTCAAGTGGCTTTGGCCCTCTCTCACCCACCTTTTGAGATGGACGTGTTCTGTACACCATTTATGATGGGGAGGGGGGGAAAAATCTGTGGCTTCCCTCCTGTCAGCTCTGGCAAATATATCTTTAGTGTTCCTATGTGTACGTGAAGTTCCAGCCTGCAGAGGTTTCCAGTCCAATCAGGGCTGAAGGACTGTGCTGTTCAGTTGGATGTCTGCTCCCAGAACCAGTCTGTCAAGGATGAGCAGTCGGTCAGTTCTGCCAAAGGTGAGCATGAGATATAGCTCCTTCTGTGTGCCCTGTGCCTGCTGAAAGGGGAGCAAGGAGTTTAGGTTTTGTACAGGGGTATAGAAAAAGGGGGTCATGAGCTCTAATTTTCTACTAATCTCAGCAAACCCTGTGATACAGGCACTTTCATAAATTTATTGGGCTACAGTAATTCATGCAACCATTAGTATTTTTCTCAAAAATCAAGACAGGACCTGAAGGAATAGCTGAAATATCATTGGGAATTGAGATGAAGATGGCAGGAAAAGAAGTATTAGCTGGGGCAAAGTTGATAGGAATGGATACACAAATTGTTAAAATGTCTGGATTAGTGGATGAGTTATCAGCACCAGCCAGTTTTGCTGAAAGGAGAATCTTATGTTCAAAATCTTAAGATCTGGGAGCCAACCCTGTGATTTTTGACATTTGATAATTTTGTTTTCACACTTTACAGTGGTAAAAACCTAATGTCTTTAGTCTGTTTTAATGTGTTCTAAAGTCTTCAGCTTCTTCAAGTGTTCTTCAAGTGACTGATGGCAGAAGTTGTCCTTAGTCGAGGTGGACACCACACCAATAAATCCTTTGTAGGTGAAGGATAGGACTAGTGGAGGCAGTTACTAAGGCCTGTTGTCTTTTCTAAGTAGGTATGAGTAGGGCTGTTTCTTCATTTTCCATCTTGATCCAGAATGTTCTGCTGAAAGACTGTGAGTAAATCTCAGGCTGTAGGAGACACAAAATTTTTAGCGGCACTTTGGAGGCCCTTTGTGTGTGCCCTGTGTTTTGTTTGGGAGATTTACTCTGCCTGCATCTTCAGAGTTTCCCAGTATCTGTGAGAGCTGGAAACTTTCCTGAAGCGGAGCCTCTCACTGGCTCATGTTTCTCTCAGGATGGCAGCAAAGCTGTATTCATGGTGCAGCTGTGAGTATGATCAGAAGCCAGATGTGCCAGAGAAAAACTGGAACACATGCAAGGAGAACAGTGTGAGTGAGGGCATGGTCATTTGGAGAGGGGAACAACAGGGAGCGTGATACTAGAAATTAGAGTGATATTAGGGTGAGGGAGAGAGGAAGATGATGGCGGAACTGACTGAGAGATTTTGGTCACGATATGGTAGAGCAAAGGAGGGGTGGTGATTCTTGATGAAAGTAGGGATGAGTCAGCATGGGACTCCTGGAGGGCAAAATGGAAGTGATCCATGAGAGCAGAAATTAGAATTGTCATAGAGCACAGAGGGGAAGATGGAGACAACTGCTTATTTGTGCTGTGAATTTAAATTCTTAACTTGGAAGTATTCTGTGCCATCCTACACCATTTGCTATTTACACAACATTGCAATGAAGGCATAGGTAAGTGACTTTATTGTCATTACTTTTTTCAATGTAATGAGCCTGACATAGTATTTTTGGAGTCTTGAAGCTGCCAGTACTACATTCTGTCTCTGGAAGACAGGAGGTGAAAAAACTTTAGTGTAGTGGATGGTTCTTCCTACTGTGACACTCTTGGGACCGATCAATTAAGCCAGTGAAATATGCTATGCCTGGGGAACAGAAGAACTGTTGATATAATACTTCCGCTGTCTGCTTTCAGATGCTCATTTAAGTAATAAATGATTAATCTATTGGGCTCTTGGATTTTGAGCTTTGAAAGAATGGAGATATATGCAAATGGCATAAAAAAGGTGGACTCTGAGAGTTTATTCAGAGCTCATTCACTCTCTCTGCCCCATGCAGGATCAGTCATGTATATGATGCTCCTTCACTCAGTCTATTCTTCAAGATCTCTGGTGGTGGACTCTCCTTCCAAAGCCTCCTTCCTCAAGCAAGCCATTTCTCTGGTTTAAAATTTATGCTTTTGAAAAGCTGTTCTGATTCATATCTGTGATCCTTCCTACTGTGTCAGAAGCCCATTCATTTATCCCTGTCCACCATAAGTGCTGGTATCAGATTTTCTCCTTTCTCTTTGAAACAGATTTTTACTTGCTTTTACCATTTTTATTTCATTTTCAATCTCTCTCTTAGGTTAAACAACATTGAAAGGCCTCCTAAAATCAAATATATGGTAAATGCTTTGTCTGCCCCATCCAAGGGGCTTGATATTTTGCTATAAAAGGAAATGAGACTGCATTGGCAGCAGCCGTTCTTGAAAAATTAGTGTTGGACATTATCTTCTTCCTAACTTTGAAGTAATTAAAAATTGTTAGCTTGATACTTTTTTCACAGAGTTTTTTTTGGGCTCTCTCTCTCCCTCTTTCCAGCAATAAATTTTTATTGTTTTAGTTTGAAATTCAGCTTTGTTTTGTGTTATTTTATGAAAAAAAAAAAAACCACCTGAAAATAAACAAAATAAACTAAGTGGATTAGCTCATTGTTCCAATAATGTGGTGTTCTGAAGTTTTTCTTTGGTACTGGCATTCTCATTTATTTTTAGGGAATTCTTAATTTTGAAATTCTGATATATATATATATATATATCCAAGTAAGTAGGTAATATGTTTTCTTTGTCAAGATGCCTTGAATACTTGGCTGCACAGAGAACATTATTTCAGTGATAGAGCTTTTCTTTTTTTTTTTTTGTTTTAAAAATTGTTTCATTGAGAGACTGGTTTTTTATTTGCATGTCGTATGTCTTTGCTTGAAAGTTTCATTGTTTAGAAATACAGCATGATAGTCTATAAATAAAAGTAAGTGGGATGAGTTAACACACACTAGTGAGGAATTTCAGACTTCTTTTTAGCCAAAGGGAATGTAAAAGCTTGGTCTACCACCTAAAAAAAATCTTTTTTGACAGTATAGTCAGTCACAGTATAGACAACTGTTCCATTTCCTTTTTTCTTCTTCTTCTTTATCTTTTTTCCTTGTATTTGTTTTAATAAATTCACATAATCACAGAATGTTCTGAATTGGAAGAGACCCACAAGGATGATCAAAGTCCAACTCCTGACCCTACACAGGACAAAGCCAAGAATCACAAATACTAGCAGCCATGTTGGAAACAAAGTTATCAAGCCTCTCCACTTCGGATTTTTGTTTGTTTGGTTGTTTGATTGGGGTTTTTTTCCAGTCTTCTAATTTATTTAAAGATACTAGTCAGTTGCTACTGGTTCTACTATTCACATTTGAACCAGTCATGTTTACCTTTTAGTAAAATGTATACAATTGTCCCTGTTGGCCTAATGTTTGGCAAAACTGAGTTTCAAAAGATGGATGGGATCAGATCAGATCAAGTTTGACAGCACACATCTCAGATTCACGGTATTTCCTCATCCAGTATCCACACATCGATTCCTGGGAGTTTCCTGTTCAACTAAAGTAAGTTCTAGCTCTGAAGCTGAAGATCTTGGACAAAACCCTAGGATCTCAGACTTTCTCAGTTCCATGTGGGTAGCAGCAACCCTTTTGTATAGGATCACAGGAATTTTGTGATGGTCTTGGCTGGAATTTTTCTCTTGTTATGCCAGGTTGTTGGTCACACTTTGACTGTGCTCCATGGAGATAGACTGGAATTCTCTGGAATACATCCCACTGCAGAAATGAAAGATGCTATTAACAGCAGTATTGAATATCTGGAAGAAGTAAAGGCTTCCTGTGTTTAGGGCTATGAGGAAACAGGATGTGAGATAATTAGCCATAATTTATAATATATAGCCATATTGTTTCCTCGGCAAGAAATGGGATGGGTGTTATCCTGTCATGGAGATACCATTCTTTAATTATTCCAAGAGTTCCCAAGAGCATTTTGCAAATATCCTAGTACTGTGCTGTGACGAACCGCATTTATTCACAGTCTTAAGACAAAAACTCCTCAGAGCTTTTAACACTAGTATGTACATACCTCGCAATTTCTACCAAAAATCCAACAGTGCACTCCTTAGCAAAAATAGCCACGATTCTTTCCTTGTTCCAAATTATTAGTTCTAATTTGTGGGATGATGACCTGTCTAACCAATTTAGTCCATTGAACTTAAGCTGAACCATACTACATAATGTTTCTCTTCACCACCCTGAACAGGCTTACTGGTTTCACTCAAACTTGGTGTAATAACAGGTTGAGATAAATATTGTTTAAAGTGTTGGGTGCAAGTACCACACTTCATCTTAGAACTGTAGGAGATAGCAAAATAAAAGCAAAGTTAAATTAAAGGCACACATGGGCTTGAAGTCATTGGAGGAAAAGTTTTGCTGTGGGACTTTGTGTGACAGAGCAAGAGGAGGATGAGAGGGAATGAAGTTAACTGGTGTCATGGTTTAACCCCAGCCAGCAGCCAAGCCCCAGCAGCTGGACTCCATAGATGGAAGAACTGCTCTTTAGTGTGGGCCAGCATTTGCGGACATCAACAAACTTAGCAAAGAGTGTTCCTTCCCTATCTTTTTTTCTTATTTTTGTTTACCTCCAGGGATGAAAACATCTCATCTATCAAGAGTTTATGCAATCTGAACCATAGCAGAGAACATTATAATACTGCAATCTAATAGCCTTGTTTCATGTGAATCAATATTTTTGTACTCACATGAATAACTAAAAGATTTTTATTTTTTAAACAGACGCAAAATGTCCATTAGTTGATTTTTTTACATGACAGATATGGACAGATTGATTTTTCTGAAATTCCTTATTTAACCTTGAGAGGTTAAGAACACTCTTTGGCCTTTGCTGGTTCTACTATAGAAGAGCTACTTATATTTCATTTAAAATGCTGAATCTTTATCACAGATTTGCTTTCTCTAAAGTCTTGATTAACTACTACACTTCAAAGGTGCTTTGAAATCTTCATCTTCCTTAGTTATCCAGCATGTTGAATCCTGCAGTGTCCCTTGCCCTTCCTTGAGATTTTGTATACACCAGACATCTCAAAATTTCCTGCACTTGCCACTCTTCCTTTTGAGGAAATCTTTATCCATCACTTTGTGGTTTAGCAATGGCAGTAGCAGGATGAACAGGAGTCTCTGAAAGCCAGCCTACCATGCCATCAAGCTGTGGTGCAAGAGAAGTTAAAGAACATGATGCAGAACAGTGTCTCCAGAAAATGTCTGTCTTTTCACACCAAGAGATATTACCTTCCCCTCCTGCCTAATCTGTCCCTCTCCCAAAGGTTTCCATTTTTGAAAAAAAAACCCCAACCACACACAATACAAATAAATGCCAAACTGATGGTTCTTTACAATAATCTGCCATGCAGAAACACTTTTTCTGCTCTCTATTGTGACATGGTTGCCATCAGCAAAATGGAAAGGCAGATAACCAGAGATGGTAATACCCTCTTTGATTGCTCCATATGAGTCAGTCCAGCTCATCTGGAAGTACCCAGAGAGGGCAGAATACAATCCATGTTCACTTTTGGTAATGTTTTGGTGAGGTGGTGATGAGAAAAAATGATTTTACTTAATTGTTTTGATTTTGAGATAGTTAATTTCATCTTTTCAGTAAGTCTGAGTCAGCCAAGCCCGTTGATTCCCTGTGATGGTTGCATGGCTCTTCTTCACAGAAGGCAGAAAACAGAAATGTAATTAAGTGTCTCAGAGGTGGAAAAAAGAGTTGCTCTGAGGCAGCAGCTCTCAGGGGCTGGGAAGCTTCTTGGAGGACTTTCTTCTGTTAACTACTTTTAGAGTTGTGTATCTTTCTTTAAATGCATTCAGAAAATGTCACATCCTAAGCACAACAGGCAATAATCCAAGTCACTAAAATAAGAACAAAACTTGGCCATAACTTTTAAAAAAATCATTTCAGGCTTCAGATTATTTGCTGTATAGCTCACATGAATTATATCACTTGCCAACACCACCACCATCAGCTTTTCCCAACAGTCGTTTAGTTTTGTGTTATTATCAAATACTTTATCTTGACAGTATAATTAGTGATTTACTGCACCCAAACTGGGCTATGTTATTACAGTCCCTAGACAGTAATCCCCAGCTGATCACACAGTGGAGTCAGCCGAGAGGTTGCTAGCTAATGGTCCAATACAAACTGAATTGCTGTTCCCTGTCTAATAAACACATTTGTTCATAGCACACTCGCTAATAAGAACACTACTAAAAAGAACATCCCTTAATCATATGTAATACCCCTGGAGTATTTTTAGTGCATACTAAACAATCTTTTTTACCCAAAAGAAGAACTAAGAATCCACTCTACTAAAAGTACACCCCACTTAATACACTCTGGGAACAGCATGTTCAAATTGTGTTGAAATTAATTATTTCTGACATTTCCCCAAAAATAACACCTTAACAAGCCTCTGCTTGTCTGCAGCTGCTCAGGATGACATTATGGAAGAAGGCAGCTAGGTGGAGGAATTGTTAATGTTATGGTGCTCACATTCATGCAGCCACCATTGAGGCTGGACTAGAGGAGGTGTTAGCTTTATGCTCTGAGACGAGCAATTGTGTTGAATTGCTGAGATTACCCACAGGTTATAAAATTAAGGAGAAATATACTTATTTCCTAGGTCCATCATCACATGCTTTGGGTTTTCTCTAGGCTGTTTTGATTTTTTTTTTTCCTATGGTTACATTAAAAAACATTCTTGTCACTTAAGCCAGGATTTTTTCCAGTGAAGCTTTTTCCACCTGAAGTTTGCTTGTCCTTTGTGTTTAAAATGCTGAAAGAAAAATTTAGCCAGAACTCTAAGCACTTTCCCACCTGTAAATACTAACTAAAAATAGGGAAGTAACCTTCCCAATAATAATTCTGTGACTTGAGCACCTTCTGATACCCCCTCTGCTGCAGTCTTTGGCACCAGAGCCGTGTGGCACACTGCATGCTGTGGAGCTCCTGCCCCTGCTGCTCTCAGCTCTGCATGGCAGAACAGCGAGGCTGTCATGGTATGAACACATCACATAAGCCAGGCTCATAGGACACAGAAGCGGAAGACAAATTTTGGAGTAGTGTCTGAAAGGAAAAGCCATAATCTCTTCAACAAACCCAGCAGATAAGAAGAGGGACTGGGTTGTAACTATCATATAATGTCAGAAATCAGAAGGGATCTGAGCCATCAAACCCAATTAGCCAGCTATTGAAGGAAAGAACATCTTACTTATGTTCTTCCCCCAACACCTTGCTGCTACCATAGACCTGTTTAGGTGGAGTGCCTGCAGGTAACTGCTCTCGTTTCCCACAACTCCTTAGTGAGATGTTGTCCTTTGTGGTCTGTGTCTTCTTTTTACACTGGATATATCCTTGTGACATGTGTACATAGGATGGCTGTGTATCCATTTGTTTATCAGACAGAATTCACAGAATCACAGAGTGCTTGTGGTTGGGAGGGACCTCTAAAGGTCATCTGGTCCAACCTCACCTTGTTCAGGAAGGGTCACTTAAAGCTGGTTGCCCAAGAACATATGTAGATGACATTTGAATATTCCAAAGATGGAGACCACAGCCTCCCTGGGCAACCTGTGCCCTGATATTCAGAGGGAACTAGCTGTGTTTCAGGTTGTGTCCATTGTAACGGATCCTCTCTCCGGGTACCCTTGAAAAGAGCCTGGCTCCATCCTCTTTACACCTTCCCTTCAGGTGTTTGTACACACTGATGAGATCCCCCTGAGCCTTCTCTTCTCCAGGCTGGACAATCCCAGATCCCTTGGCCTTGCCTCATATGTGAGGTGCTCCAGTCCCTTCATAATCTGTGTGGTCCTTAGCTAGACTCCCTGAAATAGCTCAATACCACTCTTGTAGTGGGGAGCACAGAACTGGACACAGCACTCCAAGTGTAGCCTCCCCAGTGCTGAGCTGAGGTGAAGGATCACCTCCCTCAACCTGCTGGCAATACTTTGCCTAACACTTGCCTTCTTTGCAGCAAGGCCACTTTGCTGGCTCATGTTCAACTGGGTGTCCATCAGGATCTTCACGGCCTTTTCTACCAAGCTGCTTTTAAGCAAGTGTGCAAAAAAAAAAGAAAAAGAAAATGCTATTAAATAGAAGAGTTGTTCTATAAATTTCCAAATTTGCAAAAGAGCTAAGTAGATCGTATTAATGCCATCTTCCCATGTTAGTGAAAAGGAAGAGTTATAAAGTGTGAATAAAATAGCCCTCTTTCTGGTGAGGGAGCATGTTATGTATTTTGTAGCTATTAATAACACTGAACTATTGAGGGGAGTCAGTAATGATCTGCTCAATTCAGCACTAAAATTGTGACTGACTATATACCTGCTCTGTGGCAAACTTCGTGTTTTCAAGTGTTGGGGTACGTTGCCCAATAACATTCTAAGCGCATAGGCTAAAGGTATTTATTTTTGCCTACCACCTTCTTTCCAACTGCTTTCAAGTCTATAATACAAGTGGTAAAGAGACTTCAAATAAAATTTTGTACCTTTTTAACAAAATTGAGATCCAGCACTGAGACCACACCTCTCTAGCGGAGAGATGTTTCATGTTCAGCCAACCCCTCCAGAATGCTGGGTATGTTGAACGTTCTCTAGCCCTGCAAACTCAGTGTTTCCTTGATGCCATTTTCCCTATCACAGCATCAAAATATTAGCTCATGTGGGAGGTTGGTGTTGTGGTGGTCTGGAGAGCACTTCTGCCGATGAAAGGATTTATTCTGCTTCCCCCGCTTGCTGATCATCTTTCCAAAAGACTTCCAGAATAGGTAGGGAACCATTGTAAGGCTGAAGTGAAATTACCGGATGGCAGCTGCTGGCTTCTGGATGCTTCTTTTTTTTTGTGGTGGGAGTGATGGACTGCCTTCTTGTGCCACTGCTCAAAGCCATGCAGCAAGCTCTCTGGAGAGACTGTTCCTGAGGTGGCCCTGGAGCAAGCTGGATCCCTGGACTTGCATGAGGCAAGAAGAAAACTCCTGTCAGCCAGCTTGTGCATGCTCCCCACCCCTTTCTTCCCCCCAGTTCCTGGGAATACTTCCTGTGGCAGTAGTTTGTGGGGATTTCTGTGCTAGTTTTTATAATGCAGATTTCTAAGTTTTGGAGGAAAAATGTGGATTTTCATTCGATTCTGAACTGACTGTTCTTGAAAATTCTAAATGGAAACAAAACCTGCATATGCTAGCCACAGTTGTCCGTATTTTCTCAAACTTTAGTTATCTGGATAATTGTGGGAAACGATGCAAAGTCCTTTTTGAATAGCACCTCTTCCCCAGATGAGCATCAGGATGAGCAGTTGGCAAACCCCATCAGAGAACCTTCCTGGGGCAGGAACCTTCCTGTAAAGCAGGCAGCAAGTAGCTGTTGTACGCCTGCAGCCACAGAAGATGCCCATTAACACAACCAGCCGCATGGTGGAGCTAGGTTTGAGGAGATGCTCCTTCTGGCTTTGGGAGGAGAGGTGCTGCCTCCCGGAGTGCTGGCAGGTTTCCTGCTTGTTGTCTTCCAGACAGAAATGTTCAGTAGGCTTTCAAATAGAGAGCAAACGCACAGAGAAAAAATAGTTGTCTACAGAGAAGACGTTTAGCAAGCTCTTCAGCAAACCTAAATAGAGAGGTTGAGTACCAGTGAGCACAGGACCCCAGCTACACACCTGACTGCTGCAATGGAAACATAAGATTAGGGGAGAAGTTTAATTTTCTAGATGTTGAATATCGTGAGTAATTTCCACCAAAAAACCGTATTTCATCAGGATCTAAAACACAGCCTATGACTCGGAATAAGGCTGCAATTGTTTCTGTGGACATTGCTAGCTGTGAATGAGAGGTTTAACTGAGCAGTATCATCCTGCATTTCCATAAAAAAAGGAAAAGGATTACTGCAGCGATTCCTTTCAGACAACCCTTCTGTTCACTGCAATGAAATCAGTTCAAAATTAATTGTCATGTTAAGTATCAGTTAACCACACCATTTGAAGGAGATACGGAATTTCTCTCTCCTGATGGAGTTTGCCAGCAGCCAGGAAGGAGAAGCTGTGGGTGGCACCATGGCACCCTGCGAGAGGTGCTGGGCAGTTCTGGTAAGTGAGGTGGTGAACAGAAACCACAGACTCGGTGGAGACGCCACTTTGATGTCACGTTGCAATCTCCCTCCATCCAGCAGCCCTCCTGGCCTCTGTACATTACCCATCCCTGGCTTTTCCCATCAGATAACAGCTTATTCACCCTCTTCCTTCCACCCATCACAAACACTTCATTGTATAGCACCGATGCCACTGGGTTTTGCTGTAGTTTTATTCCAGTTATCCTTTTTTTAGAGAGGGCTAAAATCTGTGACTGAGCACAATGACTGTCCCTAGGGAAAGGGACAGCCAAAGATATTATTAGGTCCTATTTAGCGGCGATGCCAAAACTTCACAGGATCAGGTTTTATATGACCGGATATATTTAGCAATTTAGCAGTACTGTAAGGAGGATGTGCATCATTTCCTGGGATTGTCAAGCCTTTGATGGAACTCTTGGAATGCAATGAATAATATTATTACAATACTGTACTTTCTTAAACACAGTGGGCATAATTGAAGTCCCACCCACAGAGGTCAGATCCATCTGACTCACTATTGTTAAGAGTTAAGAGACTTCCATTTATTTTAACAATGGTTTGTTTAGAATATGAAGTCAATGAATTTCTTGCCTTTGTGGAAGGTGTCATTTTACTATGTCAGGGACAATGTGGAGTTCTGAAGTAAAGCTATAAATAGAGTGTAGATACTATTGGATCTGATTGTCACTTAAAAAAGTTAAATCTGCTTTGATTAAATCAGCGAAATTATTATTTGCATCAGTGTGTTGTCTGGTCTGGTATATTTAGAATGGGTCTACACCTTTAAAGGTAGGATTACTAAACCAATAACAGTGTAGAATACATGTATCAATAACTTTTATAAATTCAGGGATTTTAGGTATTTTGCTTACTCCTTTCATCACAGTGAACTAGATTAGAGAAAAAAATTAAATTTCTCATTTTTATGTCAGTTTTACCCTCTGGAGCTTTTGCAGAAGCACATAACTGATGCACTGTATTTGTATCAAGCATTGCATTGGGACTTTTAAGGGGATCCCGTCAGGAGAAAAAGAGTTGAAACTATTATTACCAAGAACAGCAAAATAATTATTAATGAAAGCCATTAGCAAAAAGCAGTCTCTATTTTTTAGCTGATTAGTCTATGGATTTGATAGCTCTCTGTGTAAAATTAGTTTCATGGGTTTGCTGATACGGCCACTTAGATCCAGATCTTCAGAGGCATTTTGGTTTGAAAATGCAGGGCAAGCCTGGTGCTTGTGTTTATTATTAGGAGCCTAAATAACTTTGTGGAGTCAGACATTAGTCCTGCTAATGGAAACACCTTAATCTGCACCTAACTCTGTTACTTCGAACAGTTTGGTTGTCAAGCTTAAAAAGAAAAACAGTGAAAACCAAAACTTCTTTTTCAAATAAGGAAAGAGGGCTAAAAGCTTCCATCCAGGGATAGTCTTTCCACACAGAAGCTCATGCTCCTGCAGATGCTTTTGCAGGGTGAGCTACCCAAGGTACAGGGATGGACAGGACAGTCAACAGCTGCAGTGGGGATGCAGGTTGGCAGCCATCCTCAACCTCTCAGTGAGAGAACCACAAAGTGGAAAAAAAGCAGCAATTCCAGGCAATGCATCTTCCAGCTTTCTTAAAGCAAAGAGCTGAAGCACCACAGAGGCCTGATATCTTTGAAGGAGATGTTCTGTAGCCCTGCAAACCCCGTCTGCTCCAGTGCCCACCACATGCCATCCCCATTGTTTCCCCTGGGGAAGCTTAGGGGTGGCAGTAATTGTCCCCATGGTCACCACGTGCTTGGTGGGCAAACCATCACCTTACTCCTGTACATATTTATTGGTAAGTGAACAAGGAGCAGACTTAATCAGCTGGGGATGCAAATATATGTTATACTACTTTCCTTTCATACTTGCATGAGAGAAACACATCAGCACATATTGCTGCATGTGGTACTGGTGAATGTGCTGGGTAACCAAGGCAAAAGATGCTGGCAGCATCTGTCAGTATGAACAGCCAAGATGCAGAGGAGTAGAAGGGACAGTGCTTGAAAGCCAGTTCTCAAATCATTGTACAGATCTCTGCAATTTTTCTCCTCAAGCTGAAGGCGAGAGGGCACGGTTCAACACAACACTGGAATGAGTCTAGATTTCATTTATGATTGATTTTGCTGTCTTGCTTACATAACCCACCTAATCCTGCCTCCTAGCTTGGTAAATCACGGCTTGCAGTGCTCTTCTTAGGCATCAATCCAGAGGATCATGATGAAAAGCAAATCTCATTACCCATCAGCAGTACAAGAGATTGAAAATGGAAAGTAAAGAGAATTTTATAATGTTGCCACCTTGGTGGAATCAGGTTTATCTTCATTTTTATCCACTATTAATTCTTAGACACACAAATGCACTGTGCCAGTAGGGTGGTAAATGAGGTAGGAATTGAAGTACAGGATTTTTCATGACCAGAGGTGCCCAGATCTCAGGCTGAAGGTGTGGGATTAGTGAGTCAGGGGCCATGCTTATTCCAGTGTCCCCAGTTAAGCCCTCAAGTAAGTAGGCAGGATTTACAAAGAGATATTAAACCTTCTAGAATAGCACTCTCACTGACATATCTTGGCCAGTAATATCAATGTGAGGCACTTAAAAATATGCTCTTATTTATTTATCAAAGCAGGAGATGAACTCTTCTGGCAATTTACTCCCAGTGGGAAGACAAAGTATCTGGGACATCTGACCTTGTACACTCTCCCTTGGTACTGGGGAGGTGCAGGTTTGTCTTTCATTCTCTTGTGCAAAAACAAGGACAGTGCTGAAAATATTTGGGGCAGGAGAGGAGGGGGAGGGAGGACTGGCCTCTAATTCAGTCACTTCAGTCACCAAGTTATATGAGTAACTTTGGTCTTGTTTCTTCAGACAGTTGGGCTTTTTTCTTACAGTAATTTGCTCTTTGCTGAGATTGAAATAGGGTGTGGTCAAACAGGCCCACGGGGAGGAAGGGGAAGGGTGAGCAGAAGAAGCACTAGGGTGGCAGTCATTCACAGGAGCCTTTAATCCTCAGAGTGTGTGAAGAAGTGATGCTAGCTAAATATTGGCTGTCCTCCAACAAACTGCACCTGTTTACCAACAGTGGAAAACCACTCTCCTGGGGAAGGACTGAACTAAGTGTTCCAACCAGCCCCTGCAGGCCTCAAAGATGAAGTAAAGTAGGATCTCCTAGGGAGACAGCATCACCTTTCCTAGGCCCTCCTTCACTGAGAGCTGAATCCAGCCCTTGACAAAGCAGGGACACAGGATCATTGCTCCAGCCTGCAAATCACAGATGGAAGCAATGCTGTCAGAGCGCACATGACCCCATCTCTCTTTGACCAGTTCTGATTAGGAACCTTGTGTTTTGCAGCACTAGCAGAACAAATGCAATCAGTAAGGCCATGTGAAATCAATTTTTGCTTAATTATTCATTGCATATTTCTATGCTGTACTGAGAAAATAATTGCAAACCCTATAGTACCCAGCTACTTTCAGCTGCTTTCCTGAAGGCAAGCATGTGACTCTGGTTTCAATTGCTACTGTAAATATACAATTATTTATAAACTACCTCAGAGGGACCATATGGTCTCTTTTTGAATAAAAATGCACAGACGGAGCTGAAAAAAAATCAGTGAAAGAGAGGCATAGTAAATTGATATGTAGCAAACCATCTGCTTCCATGTGCAAGTGATGTTATAACAAACTGCAGGAGGCACAGCAAAGACAACTGTAGAGAGCCAACCCCTTCTTGGTGCTTGCGGATCTTCTGCTGGTCTTCTTCCTAGTCTCAATTTTGTGTTGTCATTTGCTCCAGCAATATACCAGGAAAGCCATATTGGCTACCTTCTTCATGCCTGGGACTAACAACCTTCTGTGGTTTCTCTTGTATATGCCTACCCAGTGAACACCTCTCAATTTAATTTAAGTTGCTTTGACTTTTGCTAGGTCTATGAAACACATTGAGTATCACTAATAAACTGTGCTAAAATTAAAATGTTTTGAACAATGTTACTTCTGTAAATCAGCAAAAAAACTGATGTAGACCTCATTTATTAAAATATTTTCTATACAGGTCCAAAACTTACTATGGCTTTGCTTGAATGATGTCAGAGTAATGTTTATGTTCGTTCTCAGTTCACACAAAGGAGCTGTGAAAACTGCAGAGATCTGGTTTATGTTATTGCTGTCATGATGTTGGGATGCCGTAAGTACAGGTGCCAAATGGGAGCATCATTGATGTCATTTGGGTTACGGTGCAGCAATGTGAACCCTTAAGTGGGTCGCTGGCTCTGCAGGGAGAGGGTGGCTCAGCACCAGCAAAATTGCAGTGTAGTTCATTGTGGGTGTGAGCACATTGTCCAATTCTTTGCTCCATTCAGCATTACAGGAGCTAGGCTGCTGGCAGTCCCTTGAAAGCACAAGGGCAGTGACTGAAAAACTATGGGTTTGTTATGGCAAGAAAAGAATGACAGGCAGGACAGCAGTCCCAGCACTGACCCCGTAGTTTGGGAACAGTTCAGTGAGCCTATCTGGCACATGCAGTGAGTTACGTATGCTCTTCCGTGGTTTGTGAACTCATCTGGGGGCCAAGAAGCTGTACCTGCCCTTCCTGCCCAGCCTCTGAGAGCAGGCAGGCAGAGAGTGAGGATTACCTCTGTGCATGACGAGAGGAAGTCTCAGGTCTGAACTGCCCCCCTGAAAATCCAATTCTGGCTACACTGCCTGGGCAAGAAGGAGAGGGGAGGCACCTGAAAATACTTGGGATCTTTATAAAAACTCAAGAAAAATATAATTTTCTATTAAAAGGCAAAGGGGATGAACATTTAAAGAATATAAACAATGTGCATTTTCTGAATTATTATAGTTATCATAATAATGTAAGAATATTATGAATAATACAACTATTATTAAAATTCATTCAAATGGCATGTGTTTTGACATGGGAATTTCAGCCACGGGGCAGAGAGTGAGTCAGACAGAAGAAGACAGAAGCATTAGAGGGGGTATTATAAATAAACTGATTTGCCTTCTTCTCTTTTCCAGTCCTCCTCAAGGCCATCAAACACAGGACCACTGTCAAACAGGCCTTCGGGCCAACATCTCCTTGCCTGGCCAACTCTGAGGAGACAATGAGTCTCTTGTGGGCACTTTCTTCCCTTGCAGTGTGTTTTGTGCCTCTCCTCAGAGTACACTGAACAGAGACTTCACCATCTTTACTGACTGTGTATTGGGGGGCAGTTGGAGACTCTCTCATGAGAACCAACAGCGTAAAATGCTGAGATGAGAGAGCAGCACATTACTAAAAATGAAAGCATGGCTTATCTGGAGACCTGTATTTCCACACAAAGTTTTCTGACCCTCTGTCAATCTTTCCTTACTTCAACCAGTAGTAAAGTTATGTATGTGCAATCTTTTCTTCTTACTCCCCTTCTAGGCTTCCCAGGTGAGGTGCAGCTTGCTGGAACATCTCTTTACAGAGTTTACCAAACTTCTTTGGCTGTAAAGCAGTGGACAGAAAAGATGGTCCTTCTAAAAGCAATATCTTTTGACTTGAAACAGGTAAAGCAGTAGGCACACAACATCTTGCAGAGCAGTTAGGGCTGTCAAAAGCAACGCCAGCTGGGCTGCTACATGACATGCATGTGTTAGTGCAGTGGTATGGCTATTTTTTTCAGCTGTTGAAGCAACACATGTGGTGACTGTCTTATCCCAGCCCTAATAATTTGAAAAATGACTCCCAGTGAGGCTTGTGTTTGCCCTTCATTAACTTGACTGGATGAGGTGGATTTGCTTCATGGGTCATCAGAAACTTGGACACTGGAGTAACACTTCAATTTCTGTGTGTTCAGATGTAAAACAATGGTGAAAGAGGAAATACTTTTGGTGACCCAGTTTCACTGGAGCTGAGAACAGATAGATGTATTTTCTATAGCATGCAGTATTTCTGCAAAGTGGTGAAGTGGTAAAGTGCTAAACTGCTGGTGTCTGTGCTGGTTTGCCTCCTGACTTGGATAAGAATGACAAATTTGTGTAAGGGATTAGTCTTCATTTGTAGCCTGTAAGGACAAATCCTATAGGCAGTGATGGTTTTGCTCTGCTGACTGTGGAGATGAGTAAAAATAGCAGCAATAGCTAAAGACAGACTTATAAACATGAGTGTAAATGCAAAATAATGTTTGCCACAAGAACAGAGAAGACTTTGGTGCCTAGTTGTGCAATTGTCAGTAGCCAGCACTGGCCATGTTGGCTACCTCCTCACAGCTTGGGCCTTGTGCATTAGATGGTGTTTCATTGTGCTCTAGAACCACCATTGCACTTGCTGTTAATTTTTTTTATTCTCAGTTGAGATTTGAAGTAATGTTGTCCTAAGAGACCTGGAGCTTGTACAACTCCAGTGTGGTAGTTTTCATTCCTGAAGATACTTTCCTTAGTAGTACTGTCTGTTTTCCTGGGTTTTTGTTGACTCTCTGCATCTTTTACAAAGTCAGTTTAGATAATTTTGCATTTCTTACCAAGGTTGGAACAAACAAAATATAAATCCTTTATCAGCACTAAAAGATACAAAGGCTTGAAGCCCATTTAGCATTTCTCTTACACCCTCCAACTCCTCAAAGCTATTCATATATAGCTTAGTATCTTAGTAGAAATCCATTAAGGCAGTTCTTCAGAAGTCTAAGACATTTTATCAGGTTATATAAATCTGAGGCTAATTCCATTGATCACAGTGGACCTCAACCATTTCACAGCAGGGTGTGAACCTTGGAAAGTCTGTGGAAGTAGTGCATGGGAATAGCTCTGTGTATCTAATTAGTAAATTAGTCTGGTGTGCCTACCACTTAGTAGTGGTTGCTAGTACACTTTGTGAAGTAAGCTCTGTACCAGCCCTAGACTTCTTTGCTCATAAAACTTGTCACTTGAAATTCTTGTGAGACATTAATTAATTCTTAAAAAGTGTACAGCATTTATATATGGATGCTATATAGCTTATCTGGTCCTTTGTAACGAGACCTTGGGTTTTCTGTCTTCGGCTTGTCCACATCTTACTGGAAGGTCTCTGGGACTGAAAATTTGCTGAGGAGATTCATGGCAAGGATACATGAAATCTCTTTTGTGGTTTTGAGCCATATAACATCCCAAAGTTTGTACTTCCCCAGCAAGGCAGCAGAGTTGTTACCAGCTGTGTGTTGGGACACTGCTGCCTTTGGTGGAGGTCCTCTGACGCAGCACCTGTAAAGGCGTGGGTTTGGAAACACTGCATGTTCTTCTTGTGGATAAATGCTCTCTTCCTGTCTGTCGCCTTATGAAAAGCACCTCTCAGAGCTGGCTTTGATGAATCCTGCTCTTTGTGGGTGTTGTTTTCCTGTCTCAACTGTGCTAACCATGTTGTTTCCTCAAGGGTAAGTGGGTAGGTAAGCTGTGTGTTGCAAGACTTGTTTTCTAGCTATTAGTTTCGACCTATTTTGTTTATTGGTATCTGGACTGTTTGTCCAGATGTGAGTAAAATAAAAAATACCCCCAAAAAGAAGCTTTCCAGTTTTAGACAGCTGCTCTGAGCCCTCAGAGGGGTATTCAGCTGCCTGAGAGGAAGTATGGCTTATTTCTGGACTAAACAGGACTAGTGGTCTCTTGTGCTTGATAGAGGGTTATAATGTAAATATAGAAATGTTCTTACTTGAATGAACTGATTTATTACTGTGCTCTCTTTTAGGATAGTGAAATTGTCCCCAGAGAGGTCAAGGTGTTGGTGATGTGCTTGCCTGATGTGCTGAAGTGGAGCCTCACTTGCTCAGTGCTTTAGCTGCCTGCGTGGGATTTGCAGACTGCATGGGTTGCATCTTCTGCACTGGTACATCTACTTATCATGGTACATCTAAACTCATACTCTGGTCATCCACGGGGACAAGCTTTCTCCTCCATGTTGTCCAGAGCATGAGTCCTACCAAGAGCTGAATTTGCCCTGGTGTAATCTTTAGCAGGCAGATACATGCCAGAGCATTAGATGAAGGAAGAAAATTAGGTGGCGTGTATTTATCTGAGCACATTTTGAAGCCATCAACACAGGACTCATTTATTTTGTCTTTTTTTGTCAACTGAGTTTAATTGTTTCACAACCAGAACTCTTTGAGAAAACAAACAATTTCTGCATCTCCTAGTACCAGCTTTCCTAGGGTTTATTCTATTAACTACAGGGTATGTGGATTCTGGTTAAAATAATCTGCCTCTGGAAATGTATGTGGATTCTGGTTAAAATAATCTGCCTCTGGAAATGGAGAAGTTGACCCTGCTTGTTCTGCACAGAAAGATGCCAATTAGTTCTCTACTCAAGTAAAAATTTAACAAAGACTTGAATGTTGCTGTGCCTGTTGCTTTACAAGATTGTTTATCAGTTTACAGGGAGGCCACGCTGCCTTTTCAAAGTGCTGCTGGAGGGCTGCCAGCAATAGTAATAGAAACTGTTCTCATTGTTTAAATGCCATTGGATGCAGGAATGGCAGACTGATGCCTGCTTTCCTTTCATTTTGTGATGATCTAATTGCAAGAGATATATAATTCCTTGTTATGTCAGGGAAGTTGTTTCTGCAGCATCTGGTACTTCTCTGATTATCTACAAATGGTATCTGAAAATTAATAGGAAATACAGCTATTATGTAAGAAGTACTACTGGGAACTGCTGCCTGCACTAAGCCTGAGAAGACTTCAGAGACTGCAAGAACTGGCTTTGTCAGTGAACATATAATTATCTTTTTTTTTTTTAACATCTTAGTAAATTACAGGCTTTAGTTATGGTTTGAAGAAGTGTGTTCTACAAATGTTGTAGCATCTGTATGCTGCTGTTTTTACTGCAGCCATTGCACAGGTCATTAATCTGATCCCATATCGTAAAAATTTCTCCACCCTCTCCATGAGTTTCTTTGTTATTGTAACACTTTCCAATACCTTGACGCCTAACTCTGCTATGTTCCCTTATAATTACCCGGGTAGAACAACAGTTTTTTTATCCTCAATGCACTCAGCTCTTGCAGAAGTGCTGCTGAGTACCACACTCACCCCACCTCTGTGACAGACTGCACACCCAGCTCTGATGGGCTGGTCCTCGTGGCCAGGGAGATATCTGGGCAACAGACCCTCCTCTCTCACCCTCATCAGCTGCTCACCAGGATGAGGTCATGACACGAGCCTTAAGAGGAGAAATGGCAGCTGCAGATGCTCCCACATCTGATACTTGGTTTTCACCTCTGTAATCACTATCAAAAACCTCTCTGCAAGGGTTGTTGCCATCCAGTGCTGTGCAAGGGGAATGGTTAAGCAAACCCCTCCTAAGCAAGGTGAGGGGAGCCGGTAGGTTTGCCTGGGCTGTGGGGCAGGTCTATAGTAGGCAGTAACAGGGGTGGTCCAGCTGTGGTTACAAAGCTTAAAGTGAGCACTGCTGAGAAAACAGTGGGGTTTGGAAAGAATAATTTTTGGGAACTTACCTGAGCATGGGTCCCAAAGAGTGTCCAGGAAGGAAGACCACATGGGAGCATGTCATGGGCATGCTCAGTACTTGGTACATTCAAAGAGTTTAGTCTGAAGTGATGATCTCCACTAAAAACTAGGTAAATTTCACCAGCTTTTCATAACTGGCAAGAGGACAGTGCTTAAGGTTTGCTGCTCAATGGGCAAACACTCTCCCAAGTGTACACGTCCTAGGTAACCCAAAATGCAATTGTATTCCTTATCTATCCATGTCCAAAAAATCATTGCTGTTTAAGGCCCAGCAGCACAGCCAGAACTGCAACTGTGGGGCAGTTGGGAGGTGCTGATCCCTTTGAAAGCTTTGGGTCTGACACCCTTTTCCCTTTGTCTCCCTATATGCAGTCGGCAGTGGGGGCTGCTATCTTGGAAGGGGGTGGTACCTCGCCCATTTGGGTGTCTCTTTGTTCCTGTGGAGCTTGTGAGATTTAGCAATTTTGTATTTAGTGATTATTCACTGCTATTTTTCGCCTGTTGCTGTTTCACTTGTTAGTAAAACTTTTTTTTTCCACTTATATCTATTGGTATTTGCTCTTTACTGGTGGAAAGGGATTGGTTGGAAGTAAGGGGAGGTAGCTCGTTTTAGAGTGTCCACCTCTTCAAATTGTCTTAAACCAAGACAAGGTGGCAGGCAGGAGGAGGGGGACCTGGTTACCTCTGGGAAAAGGACCTGACATTTTAAGCCAGGCAGCATTTTTAGGGAGGGGATGTGGTTCTTGTCTCCAGGGTACATTCTAACTCATGCTGATGATACACTTTCCTCAATTTTTCCAGGACAGCAGCTTCTGCGGGCCCATAGCTCAGGGAACTCCCAGGTGGCTTTGATGTGCAGACTGACTCTCAGACAGGGTTGGCCCGTGCCATCCCAGCCCTCAGTTTACTTTCCCAGCCGTATTGTATAGGCCTTGGCCCATCAACACCGTTTTCTAAGAATACCAACATCCTCACATTTTTCAGGCAGTGAGCCATGGTAAGGTTGAGGCACACTAAGCCAGCAGCACTGTCCCTTGCCAGTGCCGTGACATTTAGTACCACTGACAAGCTTTAAGAGTCTCCATTTTCCATAACTGTAAGCTGAAAGAAAAATGAGTGGCACTTAATATTTGCATAACAGAGACAGTGAGTTGCTTGAAAACTTCTAACAACACTGGGATCTATGTTAGGAAGTCAGTATTTCAGCCAGAGATCCTTAACACAACTGACTGCAAAACACAGGGTGCTGCTCTCCTGCAAGGAGCTGAGAACAGGGAAGGAAGCTTCCTCATAGGAAACAAAGCCCATGTTCAGCTTATTATGGGTTTGTGGTTAGAGAGTCTTAGAAATGAGTCTTAGAGTCTTATCACTTGTGCCTGTTCCTACCATTTCCACTTTCTCCACACTTCCTAAGGTTGGCATGAGTTCTTACTTCCAGCTCTTAGTGTAATGGGGAATGACACATCTTAACAGTGGCTTGAATTTGGGCTTCAGCTTGAAGACTAAATGCAATTTCACATGAATTTAAGTCAAACTAAGACCCCACTTGAACCATATGGGGGAATGTCTTCCTTCATGAATATCTTCCTTCAGGGCAAGCATTGCTTGCCCTAGGAAATAGTAACTTTTTTGTTTTCCCACTCCCAAACAGGGACTGGTCAGATGTACTCAAGAGATCTGGCTGACTTTGGGGATACAAGCCAAAAGTAGAAGTGTGTGGCTGGAACGGAGATAGGTGTTTTTAACTTTGGCTGTGTGGTTTTAGGTGAACTTCAGGTGAAGCTGTCAGACTGCACTGCAGAAGGCAACAGATATTTGTGGTAGTCTCTGAAGCAAGGAAAAAAACCCCTATAGTTTCTCTTTTTTTCTCTGCTCCATAAATTATGTTCCTGTGTCTTAAGATATGGCTATGAGATGGCTAAGCTTGGTAGAGAAGTGTGTGCAAATGTATGCCAAACAGAAGAGACTATTAGACCAGGTCAGTACAGAAGCTTGCACCTCTGTGCTCCCAGGTTTCTGGCCTGGGCTTGGGGACCAGACAATGGCTTCCAAGGATCTTCTGATACACAAATCCTCCCATCACTTCTCCTGCAGAGGAGTCTGGGGAGCAGTACTTATCCCATGCAGTCAAGTAAGGTCTTCAGGTGTTTGGACTCTAGCCAAGAGGCCTTTGTGTAGGTGGTCACTATAATCTGAACACTAGTAAAATTAGTGGTCAAAGGCAAAAAAGTTAGCACTTTCCAGACCCTTTAAAGCTTTGTCAGAGGTACTTTGGCAGACACAGCTGCCTAAGACATTACTGTCTCTGGGTATCCTCCTCATACATCTGCTAACGGCTTCTGCTTCCATAGCTGAGAAAAGTCTGGCAGGGGTTTAGTCACTTCAGACACCAGTTTCACATCTAAACTCAAACCCAACTTAACAGCAGCCCTTCACGTTACACTGACTGACTTGACCTTGAAACACACTGGCAAGCACTCAGACAGTCTTAAAGGAGCAGGCAGAAACAAGTACTGGCCTTGAGGAATGCTGTCATCTTCAGCAACCGCAGACGGTGGTAACCATCTGCCCCAGCTTCAGGTCCCTCTAAAACTGTATCAGAAAATTCACTCTAATGTTCCATAGCTGTCTGTTGATGCTTTGCTCTATATCCTGCACCAAATCTAATGCAGTTGGCTTTGCAAGAGCTGCATGGCCTAAATTCAGTGAAAATACTTGGATAAAAAGGAGGGAGCATTTGCTGTTCAAGCCATTAAAATGACACATGGTCTTCCCTTTGGAAGAATGAGTATGGCCCCAACATTGATTTAGATCACAATTGTAATGTTTAAAAACTAAGAGGTAACAGAGAGATCATAGAACTTGATACATTTTATTTACACATAGAAACTGAAAAACTGTGTTGTTTATTTGGATATGAGCAGCACAAAGTTAACAGGTGATGTTAACAGGAGCAAAATATTACCGATGACTCACTTCAACAATCTATTAGAGATTCAAACAACATTGTTTATACTGGATCTGTGTGAGCCTTAGCATATGTTGGGACACTAAAAACAGGTTTCTATAAACAATGTAAAGTTCAAGTCTAGTGGAAAAATACCTTTACAGTTTATATTTTGTTGGCTATAACACTGAAAACAAAACGTACACTGGTATTAATTTGAAAAGCTCTGTAGAACTGACTGTATATAGAGATTTTTTTCCCTCAAATTTGTGCTCATGATAAAAGCAAATGTTATTTCAAGTTTCATTTTCATCCAAGCCCATAAAGTAAACATGGAAAAAACCCACAATTATTTTTAGATGCCTTTCTTAACCTCCATTTTTCAGCAGTCCTGAAAAAACGTTTCCATGCTTTACCAGTGAGAAAGTCTATGCAAGGCCTCTGATGGATGCACTCTCAGGACATACCCAGCCCTCCCCTCCCATCACCCTCACCCCTGGCCACACAGCTATCCCACGACCTCTGCCTGTTCACAGGATGGGATGTGCAAGCAGTCCCTGGCCAGGGAAGCTCTTGGCAGCCTCAGATGCCAGTGTTTTGGTCACATGAGAGCAGCAGGGTCTGAGGCGGAGCAGCCACAGTACTCTGCTGGAAGGGAGGGGGCTGGAAATGGCACCAATTGCTCTGGTTGCTGCCCACCCCTGGCTTGTCATTCTTATTTTTCTGAACTACTGGCATTTCTGATGGCTGAAAATGGAAATGCAGAAGCTCTGCCCTGACTTCTGTTTGTACCAGTTTGGTAAATACACGCCTGGATACAACACGGCATAATGCTGGGTCAAATTGCTGGCTGCAGTTTGCCATGGTTTCCTCCATAAAGCCTTTCCAGCACTTTACTACCAACTGACCTCAGCTGAGGAGGTAAGAGGTATCTGGGTACCAAAGGGGCCCTCTAACAAGGGAGATATTTTACCCAACAGGAAGACTGGCAAACTTGCTGTTGAGAAAACAGGGTGTCATGCACTGGAATTAATCCTAGCAATTTAACTGGACCTTTTATTTCTCTTTTTACTTTAGGCATGTAATTATAATTTCAAGTTTAGGATATAACTTGTGAACTCTTGGGGGAAAGAAAAGGATATACATTTTGCTAAGAGGCTAAAGTATTTGTATTTCTATTAAAATTATTCTTAATATGCAGAGCCTATCTCAACACTTCTATTCATAGGGGATAAACAACTGCAAAAATATACAGCATCCTATTTATTTACAATATATATGTACATAAAAATGAAATTTCCTACAATACAACACAACTGCATAGATTTGTCTTCAGAAACATAGGTATGTGTACAGTTTGTGAATTCTAGACTTTCCAGCCCTGTACCTTTTATTAATGCATTATCTTTTTTTTTCTTCACAGTTTGTTACAGAAATCCTTACATTAGATACAATTAAAACATTCTTTGCTGTACGTTATAGGAAATAAGGATTTTCTGATGCCAAGGACTCTGGGGATTTGTTTATGAAAGCACTGTGGCGCCAGCTGATAAAGCCATCTCATGGAGCTGCTGATGGAGCTGAGTACATTCTGTGGTGCCTTTCTCCTACAGGCACTGGGGTGGGGCAGTAGGACTGGAGGTGGGACACCACCACATGAAAAGTTTTGTTTTGACCAAGGTGCTCTTTAGCCTTAATGTAAGGTTCAAGCAAAGAAATGTATTCATTTAAAGATAAGCTAGACATACCATTAATTGTTACTGTTTAATACTCAATATCAGAGAGCTGTGTTGCACTTATGCATTGTAAGGCAGATGTACAGACAAAACCCACATATCATCCAACCCACACTTGCATGCGTGACCTATTACAAGTGGAGTACAGGCTTTGGGTTCGTATGTGGCTCAGAAGAGCAGCCCTCGGAGCGGATGAGCATTCCCATCCCCAGCCTCGCAGGATGAGACCAGCTGTTGTGCCCTAGGCCTGCACATGTTGCCAGGCACCACTTGGTCCGTGGCAGCTCTACAAAAGGTCTGTGCTGGTGCACAGATTTGGCATTGGCCCTCTGACCAGGAGCAAGCATCACCCAGAGAGGTCACTGCCCCGAGATACTGTCTCCAAATAACAACTTATTGTGTTTTACTACCTAGGCATGTTTGCCATAGGACAGAGAAGGGCAGCTGTATTACGGTTGCTTTAAGTCCATAACTATTTTCTTTGCAATGTGCTGTGGACTAGGAGAGGCAGCAAGGCTGTCTTTTAAGTGTAGGATTAACTCTTACAATCTTATTAGTAGTCCCTGCTTCTAATCAGTCCTTCCTTGTCCCTCACCACTTGATTGTTGCTATTACACAAATGAGCATTTTAAAGTTTTTTGTTGCAGTTATTAGGAGCAATTTTGCATCCAGTCTATGACACTTGCAGTGCTCACAATAGTGATACTCTCTATGAAAAGAAAGCATGCTATCACCTACTAAGTAGATATGGTACTCTGGATCCTATTAATTTTACAACAGAGAAACTCCTATAGCATTTCACTGTGCTCTTAAAATCCTAACTAAAATGTGGGACTTGTACAATCGTGGCTACAGGTTCACTATTCCAAATGAACTGAATAACAGCAGTACATTTTACAGATAACCTCATACAAATATTGTCATCCATCACTGATGTTGACAGTTACAGCAGGGTCTATTGCATTCTGTTAAGAATGTATAAACCTGATGAGAAAACAAAAAGCACGTTATTTCATGTTCATTACCACAGACATCAATAAACACATGATTCCTTTCCATAAATATCTATAAATATGATGCCAGTAAATCAGTCTAAGCAAAATTCCCTTTTTTTTTTTTTTTTTTTTTTCAAGAGACACAGAAACAAAGTCTGTTTAAAGACTTAATATTTTGGGTATCTATTTTTCAGTATATAAGACATGCTTTGGTGGTCCAGTACCTTGGGTAATTTCACTCTATGCACACTCAGCTCATTCTCCCCATTTATTCAGTAAAACTCCAGTACACAAATAAACTGGGAAAAAAGAAGGCAGAATAGCAAACAGGAGAGAGAGGAACAGTGATGCAGGAGATTTAGGAGTATGAACAATCAGTAACCCAACAGCCCTTCAAGTCGAAGGAAGTTGGGTGCCAAAACTCAATGGTTGGTATTTCAAACGGCAGACTACAGACTACTTCGGGGGGGGAGGGTAGGGGATGGGAGCGGGGGAGGAAGGAGGAGGGAGATGTCACGATGTGACCTTGCTGGAACCCTGTGCAGCATTTCAGACCTCTAGCTCATACCTGGATACTTGAAAGTCATTCCCAGGATCTCATCTCTCACAGCCCCCCAATGCACAGAGCTGTGCTGCTCACTAAACAGTAGTAGAAGAAAGATAAAGGGGGAGGAAAGCAGGAGAGCCCAGTAGCATCTTAAGGATAACACTGTACAGCATTCTCAGGTCTGAGTTAGTTTTTTTAAGAGAAGATCCAGAGAGATTGTAAGGCACCTCAAAACCTGAAATGCAACCTCAGCAAGCTGAGTCAGAGAATGAGTGAGATGCTGGGCTTCTGCTGCAGTGGCCACTGCAGTTGGGTGCCTGCAAAACGAAAACCACAAATTTACATCCCAAGCTGAGAAGACACCTGGAATGAGGTGCAAAGAGAAAGGAACAAAGCACAGGCTCTTCTCCCCAGAGCTTCCCTAACACCTGGTCTTGTAGGCTATGGTATGGACTTCTCTGTGAATAAAGACAGGGATGAGTCCCATAAGGAGACAGCACAGAGAGAACTGGTGACCTGCACCATCACAGGCAAGGGTCTGAGACCAGGAAAGCACAAGGGACCTTAGCCCAGGGGTCCCAGGTAGCTCAGCAGTTCATCTGTTAATGGCTGGGCTTGGGAGAAAGGATGATGCACCAGAGACCTTGCTGGGAGCCTGTGAGTGAAGGTCTCAGGGGCTCGGAGGAAGGCAGAGTAAAGGAACCCTGCATAGCAGTCTAGCAGGTCACTTTGCCTGGAGGGAGAAGGCTTCCAGTTTTGTTCTTGCTGCTGGGCTACTCCAAGGACGTGGGCAGCCTGTGGAATCCACTCTGCCTTATTTCTGGATCACAGTGAAGTATTGTCAGAGGCAAGCACCTCACTGCCTATGCTAAGGTACAGATCTGGAAGTCTGGGCTTAGTAGGCTTAGTTTCTGCAGCATGAACAATCTGCATCTCAATGCCCAAATTCCTAGGAAGGCCCCAAACTAACCTCTCTGGATGTTATCTTTAGAAACCAACTTTCAGGGTCCTGAGATGTGTTCTGTGATCTCAACTCTCAGTGACTTCAAGCCATGGAGGACAAGGCGATGGCAACTGAGGCAATTCAATAGCTCACAGAAATCCCAAGGTCCCGAATACTCTATCCCTAACCTTAAAAAGAGCAAGTTGCAATGAAAGGTTCCTCACAGCTGATGACAGTCTGCTTCCACAGTTACAAAGTGAATTGTCAGTGAACCAGCTACTGAGAACAAGAGGGTCACTGCATACTGACAGGTATGGTTTGAGCATAACAAGGGCATCACAGCCCTCGGGCTTGAAGCAGGGCTCCCTTTAGCCATCAGTTCTTTCAGTGGAACCATGTTCATATTCTGAGACACTTTTTAGCTCACATGGTGAATGACACAAAGTGAACACATTTACGCTGCTGGCAGTGCACTAATAGAAGATGTCTGCTCAGGAAGGTGAGTGATCACCTGCTTAGCTTTTGAGTCTCTACATGTAGCTCTCTACACCAGCTATAAGGCATTAGGCAAATGCTTATTCTGTGGACAACTGTTGCAAGTTACAGTGTTTCTTCTAGCAGTAATTGAGTATCTTTTAATTGTTATGGAGAACTAATAAAAAATGTAAATGAAATCTTTAAAATATAAAAAGTGTTTCTGTTCATTTAAAGAAATGTTACAGATTTCAATTTCCATTAGAAATCCAGTAGTTTGGAAGAGTGAGTCAAATCCTGCTCCCACTGCTGTCAAAGACCCCACTGACTTCAGTGGGAGGAGGGTAAGACACAAGAGAGGAGCCAGTCCCTACAAGGTATGGAAAAGGTATGAGGTATGATTAAATATGTAGGTTTTGATAAAACTGGAGCTTGGTATTTTTTTTCTGAGAGCAATGGGGCATTACTAAACAGTTTAATGTTGAAGAAAGTGCAGACTTCTTATGGAAATCTCCAAATGTCTGCTTCTCTTCAGGCTCAACTACTCATGGTTTGGGGTCAAGTTCTGGTCAGCCTCCAACTCAAGTGTGCCAGGGGAATGGTGGCTGGCAGTGGTGGCTGTCCTTCTCCTGCTCCCTGCACCGCATCACAAATGCACACACACACACAACACAGAGTCTGTTCCCCAAAGCCATGGATGGGCCAAGGCCTGGGGCTGGCTCCCCCCCATAAAACATCGCAGAGAAGCACCGGATTTAGGACCTATGCTTACACAGTGCTCAGTTACGCTCTCGTGGTGCTTTTCGTGCCTGTATCCAGAATGCTACACTTTAACCAGTGAGGCAAATGGTGCCTGAAACAGCAACAGAACAAACAAACAAACCAACAAACAAACCAGATGCATACAATTAGCAGAGTTTTGGCTAAAAGAGGGGGGAAGGATATGAATGAACAACACTCCAGTAGGAATTGATAGCAGCAGGTGCTGCTGCCCTAAAGGAGCAGAGCTTGTGGCTGAAGGGCTAAGGATGATAATGGAACAATACAATTCATGGGTGGAAGAGGGGAAACTTATTGTGATGAATTTCTATGAGTGATGCTCTATATAGTCTCATGGACAATTAACACAGACTGTTTGCTGATCAGAGTGTGATATGCCTGTTGGAAGAATGGGTCTGTTTTCTGCAAGAAAATACACCCATAACAGTATTTTCAGTACTGGATAATCATTATTTGGATTTGATTTGAGTAAACTCACAAAAGGTGGAATAGACAACAGAACGGATGGTTGCGATTTTGGTGTGTAGCAAACAAGGGTATCTTTTGAGAAGGTGAACTTCAGTGGCCTTCAGCACTGCCTCCTGACTGTACCCAGTCATAGATGACCAAGGGAATGCTCACTAGGGAAAACAATACCCCCAGTGCCAAGAAAAGAGAAGCCTGAAACAAAAAAAAAGGAGAGAAAATTAACAAATAAAAAGAAAATAATTAATTAAAGTATGTTAACTTCTCTTAAGGAGATTTACAAGGTGATGCATCAAAGTTATCAGCTAAAATGAGCTAGCACTCCTGGTAAAGACAAGACCCACAGATAATTAAACAGATTAATGTCATTAATAATTACTCGCTGAACACCAAACTAATTTTTTTTTCTCCTTTCCATTCACTTCTTAAACACTGATCATCCCTAAAGAGGATTAAGTGAGTCTGTTTTTAGGACTGATCAGCTCTGCTCTTTCCAAAGCCTCACAGAAATCAGTATATCCTTCCCACCGGGTATGTGTTCATCAAAGTTCAGCCCTTTCACTATGGATGCAGCCAAAGTGAAACATGTTTTCTACCTGTCTGCTCAGAGAAGAAAGGTCTGACCTTACAACACTTCCAGTGCATGCCCTGTTAGACTGGCAATACACAGGAGTGTTGTATCTTTTCAGCTGCAGCTCTCTCTGGGGCTCATAGGAAATCCTTCCGAGGCCCATTCCTATCTGCTTATGCATGCTAAACAGATAACATAACATTTCAGCTGGCTGCTTCACGTGGAACCACCCTAAGTCTGACTCGGGTCCATTAAAACCATGAGGAATACTGCAAATGGAGCACTTTGCATGCTTTCTGGATCAACACACAGAGAGAGCTTGCTGGGCTGAAAGGCTTGTGGAGGTGGGCTGGAGGGGTTCCTGCACCCTGCTGACAGCTACTGCTGCTTGCCAGCGAGGGAAGTACCTCATCCCGCAGAGGAGGGCCTCCCCAAAACACAAGCCACCGTGCATGGCATGGCCCCTCCACCAGGGGACCCCCAAGGTAAGCGAAGGAGCAGAGCGAGCACAGCTGCCAGCTGACTGAAGCACAGGGGGAACCTAATGAGAAGGAGCTCACACGTATGTTCAGATCAGGTCTAGCACACGACAGAGAACGACAAGACGAAAGTGTTGCATTGATGGGAATGGAATGCATACCCAAATCCTCTGAGTCAACTTTGATCCATCCTGCTGCGTAATTTTTAAATACAACGACGAAGGAAGAATGAAAATCAGCATATTGGCAGAAGTGACCCCTGGAAAATTCAAATGAATGAGTTTTGTTAACTGTCAGCAACAACTAATTATTGCGTTGCTGATTAGCAACTGTTTTTTATTAGTAGTACAAAACCAGGATACTGTACCTACAACTCCAAAAATATCTTTCATGGATGGGATAAAAATGACTAACAGGTTGATGATAACCAAAAGAACAAAAGTAACCAAAACGTGACGGCATAAGTCAAATTTTGTTTTTCTGGCCATCTCAAATAATGACGAACGCACCTGTAGGGAGAGAGAGATAGAAAGTTCTCTGTCAAGAATAGTCTATGAGCCAATTCAAAGCTTCCCACGTTTATTTTAACTGGTTCTTCATGTGACAAGTGCTGCACAGATCTGCCAGAAATCTTGGGTTGCCTGATGTAATGTCCTTTGAAATACTCCTTAAAATTATTATTTCAGAACTGTAGGTACATGCGCATGTGCAGTAGGATATTCCTCTCCTTTTAACATGCCTTTTTGAATCCTTCTGCACTTAAAAAGGAACTTCACCTCTGAGCCTGCTCCAGTAAAGTGATGTGAAGTAAGAGAGGAACCTTGTAGATTCAATTTAAAACAGGTTTAAGACCAAAAGTGATTTCTTTATTTACTGCTAGGGAACTTCTCCAGAAGTTAGTGGGAGTCTGGCATCAGAAAAGACTAATCCAAGCTCAAGCTCTTTTTGTAGCTGCAGCACTGTAGTCTCAGCTACCATTGGACTGTGGTTTGAAGAAATGCGCTGTGTACAGCTGTTGCCAACTTCCAAACCACGCAGACCTTTTTACTTACAGTGAAAAACAGCACTGGCACGGTGAGTATCACTGCCACGATCACAGCCAAGCGCACCGTCAGGATGAGGATGTCATCTTTGCTCTGGTATTTGTGAAGCAGATCTGACTGCACATTCTCTATGGGAAAGACAGTAAGGTAAGTGTTCTGGCAAAAAGGCAATTAGTCTACAAAAATCATTGCTTAACAACAGCCTTCTTGAACAACAAGTGATTTATCTGTAAACAAAAGAGTATGGAATGAAACATTCTTGAGTTAAAACAGCGCTTTGAACAAAATCCCAATGATCCCATTATTCCAGATTAATCCTTTGGAGGCCTGATTTAGGAATGCATCTTAATTCATGACAGCACATGACTAAGTCTAAGGTAATTTTCACTGTAGAAAAGACAACAGTGAGACGTACATGAAAGCTTGCTTACATATATACATATATACAAAAATAGGTAAAGTGAAATCAGCTATTTTTAATTGGTTCCATGGACTTTTTTTTTAAAGTTTCAAATGATATAAAAATAAACACATGCACTGCAATGGCTGAACTTAATATAAACTGCAAGGTCTTGAGCTAAATTAGTCTAAACAGCAAATAAACTTCCAGCAAAAAGCACTGCCTCTGTTCTCAACTGAGAACAAAGCCTATCTCGGGTCAGATCTCAGCAGGACGCTCTGACATTTGCACTCAAATCCCTCAGCAGCTCCTCTGAGGGCTGCCAGCAGAGCATGCAGCTCAGCTCCACACTGGCCAGCAGCCCCAGCCGTCAAGACAAATCACAGGGGGTGCTTAACGGGGAGGTGCTGGCAATATTTTAATACAACCTCCTGCCAAAATGTTTCCTTGAAGCTGTGATAAATAGTGCAGAGCAGGTCTGCGTGTACTAATCAGAATGAAAACCAAGTTGCTGAGGGACCTACGTGTTTGCTTTGTAATTTTTAAATATCCCTGAGCAATAACCCAAGGGGGTGGCTGTTAAGCATGCCACAAAACACACTTGCTGCCCCTTTTTAGGCCCATGTTTTGTTTCTGCCTGCTAATCTTAGAAAGCTGGTGGTAAAACGTAACAGCTCTTAAAGGGAACTCAGTGGCCATGTCTAATTTACCATCTCTGGCACTTGGTAAAACCTCATGTATTCCTGGAGGCAGAGGGATCTGTACTGTGGCAAAATGCCTACGCTCCCCCCAGGGCACCCTTCTGGGCAGACACCACAGGTCAACACCACCTACGCAGTGCCTGAATCCCCACCAGGAGAAAGAAAACGCTCTCCCACCTCCCTGCAGATCAGGAGTGGGGTTTTCAAGCCGGGCACATGCACAGCTTCTGCAACACAGAGCTTACTCTGCTCCTGCAAGCACAGACTGCAACTTCTGTACCGCTCACGGGCTGCAGCCAGGTAGGAAGTGAAGGGCAAGGCTTACAGTTGAAGGTCTGTTTTCCTTTCAGCTAGATACACCACAGAGCCCAACCACACTGTGACCTTTTAGGGGAAGAAAAACACCTCTTTTCTGTAATTCTGCAATGTAAATATAGTCATCACTGCAACACTTTTGAGAACACAGCAAACAGACAAGTACTATTGGTGTAAAGAAGAAATGGTCACAATAAAAATACTGTTCTTACCCAGGTAAGGGTAGAGAAGAGGGTTAGAACACTGTAAGTGAACATATGAAAGGTAAGGTCTTTTCAGTCTCAAGGGGAAGAAGGAAGGAATTTTATGGAGGAATTCTACACATTCTCAGTGTCTTTTTTGCAGCCTGTCACTGCACTGACACTGCAGAAGCCCCAGCAGAGCTCCACAACTTCTACCAGTGGGCTCTCAGTGCTGGAGAGCAGGGATGCCTAATGTGGGGAGAGGCACACAAGACACCCCAGGGATTCCTCCACCATTCCCCCTCAGGAGGGCCAGAAGGATGCAGCCCCTACCTCCTCCATGGACTCCAGACCCTCGTCCTTGAGGGATGTGGGAGATTCCCAGAGAGGAGCGCCACAGATCTGCCTCCTCAGATCCCTGGGGCAATCACATCAGAATCTCCTCCCTGCCAAAGCGAAGGGGTCCATGCTGATTTACACCAACTTGCTCCCTGGGGCTGCTAATTTGATGCATTTCTACGAAAATGTGTTAGATGGGAGCAGCTGGATGAGAACGGCTGATGCTGTTGTCACTTGCAGCCTATTTGTGGGTTTATTGGGAAAATTCGAACAGATGACCTCAAGTTACTTCAACACATGCACACTCAAGGCCTCATAATCAGAATGAGAGTCTGCAAAAGCAAATATGAGAGAGGTACACTTTTGGAAAAAAAAAGCCACATTTCATATTTACTTTTTTTTTTTTCTCTTGCAATTGGTGGCTCACAAGGGACAGTATCATGAATGAAGAGGTTGTAATAAATATGTCACTTGGAATAGGGTGGAGAAGACTGATGGGTGACTGAGGTAAAAGGCAAACATCAGCTTTGTCACCTGTCTTGTGACCCCTTAATGGCCCATGGAAAAAGACACTACTTTTCAACATTCTCATGATACTGGAACATGGGAGTAACTTCCTGGGCAACATTCATATTTTATCCTACTTTACTTAACAATTGTGCCTTTAGGGCATATTGTATCCTTTAGTGATACAACATAATTTGTTTGTTAACTGAATTGATATGCATGGAAAAAGACAGGGTGGGAGTCTCAAACACTGAGATAATCATCCTTTGGTGGCTGAGCTGGGACAACCCTCAAAGCTTCCCCACCTTCACTGCCAGTTGGTTAAACAAGACCTAAAGAGGTCAGCCCTAGGGACACAGGGAAAACATTGTTGTCTCTGTTGCCTCTATGATGAAAGTGTAACTAAGAAAGTGAAAAAGCTGTGATGGCCGATTTGTTACTCATTTCCTAGGACCTGCTCTCAAATCCATCTCAATTTTGCATGCTTCAGCCATTACCAATGCACTCATCATTCAGGTGAGGACCTTTGAACAAATTCTTCGTGGGGCTCAGCTAATCCCCAATTCTGTAGAACAAATCTCTCCCTCATGTTTTGAAAATGCCTTTTGCAAGTAATATTTTCACTTGTGCTTTTCATCCACAGGGGACAAGGGGGAAAGGATTTATAACTTCAATATGAGAACTTTCAGGAAAATTATTTGGAAAAGTATTTTAATGTAAGTGGATGGGATTTTCCTTTCCAGCTGGGATACACTACTGATTTTACATGTATCCCCTTTCAACTCTGATCAGTAAAGAACTGCATACTTACCGTAGAAAGTCAAATAGCCAAAGATGGCAGTCATAAAGTACATCAGAAACATGGCAAAAAATGAGATATTTGAAACCAACTGCATTTTTTTCTGTGAACGGCTGGAGAAAGAACAAGAAAAGAACACATAAGAATGGTTGGGCTGGATTTTTCCATAGCTGTTTCAAAATATATTAGGTGTTTGCATAAGCATAGTAATTCTGGGGAGACTCATGAATGCATTTTCATTTAAAACAGAAACTCACCGACAGCTGCACAAGGAAGACAAGGACTGGGGAAAAGGACCCTACTTGGGGCTTAAGTGAAAAAATAGCAGGTGCGACCTGTGGCTCTTCTCCACATCTGTACCTGCTTAAACAGTGAAGCCTTGTGGAGAGAGGATGACCTTGAAACACTTTGGTAATTAAATTAAAAGGTCAAAATGAAGGAAGCATAAAATTATACACAGAGAAAAAAAAAACCAAAATGTTCTGAACTACTGCAGAGAAATGTTTGTGTCCCCATGGGTCAGAAAATACTGGATTTATGCAGACCTGTAAATTAGGTTAAGTGTAAATATTTAATCTTCAGATATTTATTCTGAAGAATTCACACTCCAGTAGCTCAACTTAGACTTTTAAATCCACACACGGATGTCCTAATAGGTACCTGGGAACCTGCTCAAGTCATTTGAAATTTAAAGCACCCAGCAAGTGTCTGAGGACTAAGGGCAGTCATGGGTCTGACTGACCCTGATCTCTCCCCTGGGGCTCCCCCATGGCCCAGGACCCCATTGCAGCTGCCCAGGGCTGCCAGCAATGTCACAGCAGGGCTGGTCTCCAGCTCCCCACAGCCCATCCCAGCTGGAGGTGTCAGTGAGACAGCAGTACCAACAAAGATCTTTTAATATCAGCGAGGCTGAAAGCACTTTTATTTTCCTGGTACTGCAACACATTTTTAGTTGCAGTAACGCTGTGGAACAAACACTGTTAGAGGAACATATGCCTCTCCTATGCCAAATATCAACCGGCAGAACTTGGCTCTCCCCAGGCTGCTGCGTACTTCCAGGGAAAACTCCCAAGTATTGCATTATTCTCCACCTCCCTCGCCCCTGCCCCAGGGGCACAGTATGCCTGGGAGGCCAGATTTCCTAGCTGACAGCCACGCTTGTTGGCTTGTTGGGTGTTACTAAAGCACACCTCTGAGTGGCACGAATGATTCAGAGCACCTCTGTATTAACATTTGCCATGTAAAACGGTTCAAAAGAATAAACTCTAAAAGAAAAAAAAGAAGGGCTTACTCTTTAAGTTCGCTGTAAATCGGGAGGACTGATGGGTGGCACACAAATGCAAAAGCAATGGTGGGCAAAGCATACACGGTCTGTTCAGAGAGAATTTCAGAAAATAAGTTAAGAAGAAGCATTTCCCCCAGTGGAGTGAAGAAATGTTCCATGTTCAACTACCTCAGCTCCCAGCTCGCTGGACTCTTCAACCGAACATTGAGAGCCTTTCTGAGAAGGCAGAAGACCTGTCAATTAGCACTTATTTCATGAAATGTGGAAAACAGCGTGCTTTCAACAGGAGGACAAAGCCTTTGCGTTGGTGGCTTGAGTGCAGCCCTGACCGTGCTCACAGAGCACAGAGCTGGATGCCATGCTGCTGCTGGCTTTGCCCCCTGGGATGGGTTTGCCTGCCCAGCTACTGCCACCGTTACTAGCACAGTGTCACGCGTAAAAGGGATGCGTGGTGGGTCACCGCTACGCTACCCTGCCTTGGCATGGAGAGGGGCGCGCACCCATGGTGCTAAGGCTGAAGTCCTGAAGAGGAAGCCCGTATCCAGACTGTAAGAAAAGAGAACAGGAATGCAGAACTTACAAATAAATGGATATTTCAAGGTACCAGACTGAATCCCTTAATTTCCCAGGCCAACAGAAAGACTAGGAGGGCTGTGGAGGGAGCATGCTTTTTCTTAGGGGAAGAGAAAGACCATTATGTCACCAGGAAGCACAGGAGGCCTCCAAGTGGGATGGACCTCAGACCCTTCTCCACTAAGTACTCAAGTGGGTTTCAGTCCTCAGTGAAATTTCACAAATTTTATCAGTGCTCAAGCACTTCCATTCTCCTGAGGGAACAGGTATGAGCAGAGGTCACAGGAAAAAACAGGTCCTCCTCTAAGGACAGCATGAGTCCATTCCTAGATGCAGCTCTGTCCTGCCCTCTGAGATCTGCTTGTGCTGGTCACAGGCATCCCCTTCCCACACAAGACACCTATGGTGCACCCCAGGCCTAACAGATGCAGTGAATGTGCTGGTTGCTCCCCGGAGGTCCTTCCTTGCCCAGGCCTTTGCCACCTCTCCCTCACTCACAGCACAGTACTGTTGTGGTGTATCCATCTGTAGGGATATTCAGAAGTTGCCTGGACACAGTGCTGGGTGGCCCTGCTTCAGCACAGGGGTTGGACCAGGTGACCTCCAGGTCTCTGCCAACCTCAGATGTCCTTCTATTCTGTGAAATTGTCTTGTCTCTCCTCTCACACACTGAAGTTGCTAAAATGACTGGCAAATTGTTGGCCCTGAAGGCAAACCTCTGGAGTTCAGCTCCAGTGTGCCTAATTCAGATGGACCAATCCTTCCGAGGTGCCTCCATTGGCTCTGAGGCAAATGCTGACACTCCCTGCAGAAGAAGACTACCCTTCAATGCTTTCTGAAATATACCTACACCTCAGCTGCCGTCACATACCAAGTTAACTAGTTCTTGGTCCATCAGGCCGGATCTGGGGTGATGGTTACCCCCAGAAAACTGCTTCAACTGGCTTCTTCAACTGAAGCTGGTGGGTTAAATTAAAAAAAACCCAACTTTTTGCACACCTCTGCTATAAATGCACATTCCCTATGAATGCAACTAAGGCCCTGAGGACCACGCCCTGCTGTTTCACTGGGAGCACTGCACCCCAGCACAGCTGACAGGAGCCATCCTCCAGCTCCCACAATTACAGACAGCTGCTTTCTCACATTCTCTTAGACCAACTTTTTCTGCAGCTGTGTGGTGATGGAGGGGAGCATCCAGCTGAAAGGCAACCAAAGTTTTGCTGGATTACCTTTCAACCATATCCTTTTCCCAATCCAGTTCACTGCATGGCTACAGAAACATGTACCCTGTTACGAAGAAGTGGTTTGTGTGCAGGACAGAGATTACCTCTGGGCTTGGGATGCAGGTGTGGCTTAGTCTTTACTGAACAACAGCCTAAATGCACAGTTGCAGCATGGATAGAACACAGCACTGGAAAGGAAAAATCTCCTAAAGAAGGCATTTATTGTCCAGTGGTACCTTGGGCTCATAGCCATAACACATCTACTACCAGGGCAGGACAAGACTGCAAGGAGGCACATTCACCACGGCATCTCCGTAAGACTGGGCAAGGAGACTCATTGTGCATTCACCACTGGATCACAAGTGGAACCATGGAGAATCAGGCCCTTTGTGGTGCTGATCAGAATAAGAACATGGGGTGTAGGTGCATATATCATGTGAATTAAAAGTAAGTATTATAAAAAGAAACATACCTTGGAATTAAAGATAACATACTTTGGCTTACACATATGTTCATGTGCTGAGCTATTTGATACGATAGGTGATGTTGCATTTAGCCCTTGTCCATCACAGGGAATTTGAAACTTCTTGTAAATAACCTAGAATAAGAGCAGAAGATAGCTAATTGCTAAAATAATAATAAAAAGCAAATTAAAGTATCAGTGAAATTGTAGGCATCCTGGCCTCTATCAGCAATAGTGTGGCCAGCAGGACTAGGGAAGTGATCATTTCTCTGTACTCAGCACTGGTGATGCCACACCTCAAGTGCTGCGTCCAGTTCTGGGCCCCTCACTTCATGAAGGATACTGAGGTGCTGGAGCACATCCAGAGAAGGGCAACAGAGCTGGTGAAGGGCCTAGAGTGAGTCATAAGAGCAACTGTTGAGGAAGCTGGGGATGTTTAGCCTGGAGAAAAAGAGGCTCAGCAGGGACCTTATAGTTCTCTAAAACTACCTGACAGAGGAGGCTGTAGCCAGGTGGGGTTCAGCCTCTTCTTCCAGGTAACCAGTGACTGGACGAGAGGAAATGACCTTAAGTTGCATCAGAGGGGGTTCAGATTGGACATTAGGAAATTTTTTTCATGGAAATGGTTGTAAAGCATAGGAAAGACTGCCCAGGGAATTGGTGGAGTCACTATCCCTAAAAGTGTTCAAAAACCACACAAGTGGATATTTCACTTGAGAACATAATGGCGAACAAGGTGCTGGGTTGACAGCTGGACTTGATGGTCTTACAGGTCTTTTCCAGCCTTAACAATTCTATGATTCTAAGTGACTCATCCAACAAAGAAAGCAAGCTGAACTTACCACTACCAGGAAAAATACCATGCAGCTTAATGAAAATCCACTGGTATAGCCAAGGTATCCTGAAAGAAATTAAAAGGAGGTCTCATACAGAATAATTTTATTAGTCTTACCTTGGTTTTTACTTCTTTTTGCTTCTTCATGAAAAGTTCTAATGTATTAAACATTTAATATGTATTGTAAACTTCTGGGCAGGACAAAAGCATGTCCTGCTGGTGTGGGAGTCTCCCATAGTCTTTCAAGTCTCCTAGTTTTCAGGCAGGCCTGAGCTTTGCCCTGACCTGTTGTGACTTCCTCAGGGTCACCTTTACATCAGTTTAACTAACTTTACTTATAACAGAGGCTGTGATAATTGAAAAAAAACCTGAAAGTGTGCAATTGCAGTCAGAACGTGACCCAGGTTCCCTGATATGAGTCACGTCAGCTGAGTTTGGGTTTTTGTCTCAAAAGGAAGATCCCAAACGGATTTGGGTGCCAAATGTTGTTACATGGTTTTAAAAAAATACACTGGGTACCTACTGGCATCTCAGTGGATTCAAACACATCAGAAAATGCAATTCCCTGTACATATCTTACTTCAAAGTCCGATACTTCCAATTAACCTCACCAGTAAAAATTTTGATGCTGACAGAAAAGTAACATTTTTTGTAATCTCACCATTTGTGAACGTGTTTTTATACATAAAACAGAATTACCTTATGAAATGAAGATCCTCAACTACAATTTTTAAAATCAATTTCCACAATTGTATGGACAAAGCTGGTTTATACTGAGCTCAATCACTGTGATCATTTAGGCCTACTTTTTACAAAATGCTCAGAACATAGATTATTTCTGGATCAGGGAGGCTGCTTAGATTACAATGAGAGAATATTTTTCTTATTATAGTTGAATTGTAAGTTTGGCCATAAGTGACATGATGTCTGGGTTCCTTTTTTTGATTCCCGTGGTGGCATTTTCATCTTACCTAAGTTCTTAAGGAGACATAAAGGGAGGATTATACAAAACGTCACTGCGACAACAAGAATCCGCCCATCCACGTACCATTCCCTGGATAAAACATTAAAAACACACCATGAGCACACCTTAAACATTCTCTGGTTTTCCTCACTCAGTCATCCTCTTTGATTGCTATACTTACAGAACTATCTTTGGTGTCCGTACCCTACAAGCTCCTACAAAAGGAGAGAAGAGACCACATCTTGGCTTTGCAGACTCATTAAGCATCCATGGCAGTGCTCTGACTCAGGTAGGGCAGATTTCCATAGTCACCAGACAAAGTATTACCCTACCACGGAGATCAGTGCGTGGGTCTGAGAGGCAGAACAATCACCTCAGTAACCTGATACAAGCCACCCTGCCAGGATGACAAAAGATCATGCAAAGGGCCATAGAGCACAGTGGGGCTGGGGGGGCCACCACAGTAATTTGCCAAACCACCCATGCACATGACTAGAGCAGCAAACCAGCCTCCAGCAGGCTGACATGCACTAGCTAGCCCAAGTCTGTATCTCCTCTACCAAAGTGTTTTGCATCCTACTGGAAAAAAAGAAAGAGGAGAAGGGACAGTGTTAGTGATGCTCTGTATGACCTATTTCCATTGCTTGGTCCAGTTTAGTAGGAAAGCCTGAAGAATGGAATCTCTACCACCTTCTCCTGCACTGCAGCACACCATATACTCCAGTGCAAGGGGTATTTACTAGTATAAAAAAATGCCACCCCTCTAATAAAGTAGCTGGTAAATGCCAAGGAGTGATAAGGGGCAGAAATCCACGTATCATATTCTGCAGTTGTCATATGCTAGTATCAAAGAATTTCACTCTACGAACATTGTTTCAGGGGCAAAATCATGGAAGAGGCTGAGAATGCATGGAAACACATAGCACCTTTAACTTGCATTGTTCCCAGTATTTCAAGTGCTGCCTTACACTGTAAAATATTGGATTCTATGATAAGAGTTTTGTATATAACAAAATTCTTCATGAAAATCTGGTGTGCAAAGAGGGCAACTAAATCTTTCATTTCCTATCCCTCTTCTCCTTCCCAAATGTGTCTTGTCTTCTATTAACCTCCTGAGATATTCCTGTGAAAATCTACTTTGACAAACCTAAAGGGTATCCAATACTTAAGAGCTTTTGTAAATGCATGCTTAAATTTTACTATACAATGTTAAATTCTACAGTCTAAGTACCAGAACTAATTCAACTTACGAAAAAGTTTCTTCTTTTCCCATTAGAAACTTTATGGCAGAAGGCAGCTCATTTTTCACTATGAAGAGATAGCTCAACATTGCTGGAGAAAGAAGAAGGTAGTTTTAGAAAATGGGTAAAATAGTTTGTGGAACAAGTACCAAGAAGCATCCTGAACTTTTTCCCACATCAGTGTCTGATGACAGAAGACCCCAAACTATGACCGACTATAAATTACTAATCACTCAGTAATGCAGTATTTTCAAATGGCTGCATGCAAAGTGATAGCCACAACCATATTGAGGAGCATGAAGATCCCTGGATGCCATGGAGAGAAGGAACCTGACTTATTTGTAGCTGTAAAATTATTGAGATATTCCTGGGTTTTGTTTTTCAGTATTCCTCATTTCCTTTACCTCCAACGTTCTGAAGAGATGTAGATCCAAAGACAATCATTTTCCCTGGGGTACCGAAGATCTGCTCACCAAGCTTTTCATAAACCATGCAGCCTGCATGACAAGAAGAGGAGAAAGGTAACACACTACTGAAAGCTGTTGAGACGAAGCACTTACGATTCCTTTTCAGCCAAGCACCTGTCCATGCAGGGAAACCTGCCCTTTGCAAGTAAATAGGGAGCTCTCTTGTAATTTCTAGGGCTAAAAATTATGTAGGAATGTTTTCTTGACTTCTATAAATGTTATTGTTGGCTACCAGTCACTTCTGAAATGGAAGCTCTTAATGAGAGTATCACACCCCTTTAATGAGTCTGTCTATACCCCAAGTGACATGTTAAGTTCTGGTATCCTCATCCCAGCATAAGTTTTGTGCATGCAATGAGAGTAATGTAGAAAGGCTCCTCTCCAGAAAAATCCTGGAATAGCAGGATCCCCAGGTCAGCACTGGCAGCCTGGACACACACTACTGCCATTCTGCAGTTCCACTTGCCTTGACTGAATGATCCAAATGAGGACAGCCACTGGTTTAGAGAATCATTTATGGCTTCTAATGACAAAGCCTTAACTTGTGAATTCTCAGCATCCTATGTTTTTGGTAAAAGCAGGGAAAGGTGTAAAATATAACTAAAATTTCTTTTCAAATATCTGTCAAGCTTGTGAAACTCCACTATTAATTGGTTTGTGTTTCTGTTAAATGGGTTTTTTTACTTGGCTGTAATGTAGGCTGAGAAAAAGACTAGGTGTTGTGAAGATGGTGAGGTACATAGGAACAGAAAGAGAAATATTGCAGATGTTACACTGGGCAGATGATTTTTAAAATGCATCCTATTATCTGGTTTTCTCTGTATTACCTTACAGCTGACATTTTTGCTTTGAAGTTTGTGTGAAAATAAGTTTGAGCTTAAATATAACAGCAACATAGAAAACAGAATTTAGATTTTGGGAAGTAATGGGGCACAAATGTATCCACATTGAGGCACCTGTACCTAGTTTAAATAGGCAGTTGCTGACATTATACACGCTGTAACAGTAATCATGTGTCCAAACTGCATATTTAAATATTACAGCATTCTTGTGCACAGATTATTTTAAAAATATGGCTTCAGACATTGTTAACAAGGAAAGAGACTCTCGGACTTCAGAGCACAGTGTCATTTGACATAATACTGTGTTTAGATAGTGTATCTGTGTTACAGTTACACTTCTCTCTGTGAAGGAACTGTTCCCTTTTATTTTATTCTAAGAAAACTCCACCACAAAGATTATCAGGAGTTTCACACTAACCATTAAGGACAAAATGTGTTTCCAGGTAAGCATCACCACAGGCAAAGATTCATTATATTTCATTTGCAACTTGCTTTGTAATGCAAAGAAACTACATGAGCTGTTCCTTCTAGCTTACTGAAGATAACATTTCTCGGCACCAGAATTAATTCTTTGTTGTAAGTTTTTCTCTTTACAGTGATGCTGTTCTCCATAAATTGTTCTTAATTCTGGACTTCTGACCCAAATTGTGTCAGGCCTTGCTATTGTGTCAGCAAAGTGACAGAAACTCCATCTTACACAAAGCACCTGGCCTCATTTGAACACTTGTCACCTCTTGGTTTTTACATCCTACTGAATGGTGTAACATCTTAAATTACCTGTTTCCTTTGAACACACCAACAGGAGATGTATTGAATAAATAGACAGCAGCGTGACCGAAACCAAAAGCAGCCTAAAAAAGAATGGAAAATAAAGCTTACCATATGAGATGAGGTCTGACGTTGCAATATTTCACGTCAGGTCATATTCTCATTGACTCTGAGATAATTTTTTATTCTTCTGAAAATGCAAAAAGCCCTAAAATACATGTGATTCACATCCTGCTTGCAGTTCCACCATGGAGGTAGAAAACCCTGCATGTAGAAGGATACAACCAAATAAAACTTAGCAGAGCTGCAGAGCACAGCCTCTTAGTGAGTTACACCTCCCCGTACTGAAAAAAGCAAGAATAAAGATGTTTTATTAGATAGGAATGAAGATTCATCAGAGCATGGACGAGCCAGATATGTCACTCAACATCCATTCTAAAACTTTTTTTTTCTGGAAGCAGAGCAAAAATTTAAAGGACAGTCCTGTATTTAAGGACTTCCATGCCAAATGGAAGCATCTTTTCCCAGGACACGTTTCATATGCCACTAAAGGGGTGCTCAAATGGATTTTATTTGTCTCACAGTGCCCACGGAAGGGGAAGAAGGGAGTTAAGGCTTGACTGGCTCCCCTTGGGAATAAAGGCTGCAACCAAAGGCTTGTACTTTGTCAAGGTAGGGATTCATGTTCCCCTGCTGATGTCAGTCCTGGTCTGACATGATCCATAATTTAACTTCACACAGAAGAATTGCAGGAAGTAATGACCAAACCGTTTGTGTAGGGAACTTGCTGGCACAAATGATAATTAGTCAGTGCCGAGGGCCAAGTGCATAAGAGCACATTTTCTCATTGCTCAATGTCTTTAATCCAAGCACCATGTGTGCCTTCCTCTCCAACACCATGACACACAAAGACCTGATGATGTTTTCATGATGTGTGTGAAGAGCATTCAGACAATCTGTTGGCAATTCCTCCCTTTATTATGACAATTACCCTCCGGACACCGAGAAAAACAAGGCTAAAATTTAAGAGAAAACAAACTGCTGCCATAGATGGGCAGCAACACATCTTTTTCATAGGAATACATAGAAAAAACAGAATGAGAAGCCTCCTCCCCCCACTTTTTTATTAGTTTAGACTGGAAATACTTTAGTGCCAAATTATGACCGACTAGTTTCTTGGGGCCAGAGGAGCAGGGAGAAACATAAAGAGGTGATAGGAGGAACTGTCCTTTTGCCAGCAAAGAATGATGGTTGAAAATAACAACACACTCTTTGTACAGCCCTAAGGGTGTTTCTCCTTGAGAAGGTGGAGAAGGGACGGAAGACTGTACTGGCTGAGGTCACTCTGCTCCATTTTTTATGGATTTGCTAAGACCTGCTCCTGCCCATGTTCCCTGCCGAGCTGTTCCACCCCTGTCTGCCTACAGACAGGGGTGCTCAGCCCCAGTGCTCAGCTGCTGGCGCTGACTCACTCCCAGCCCCAAATGGCTACAGCTCTGCATGCCAGCATCCAGTCTGTCTTCATATTAAAAGCTCCTGTTTTTCAGGCACTGAGCTCATGGAACCTTTGCAGTGGTAAAAATAACACCCCCAAGCAGCCAGGTATTTATCTGATCTGTTGTCCTTAGCTCCCCATAGGGTTCCTACAGACACCGGGCATTTTCATTAGCACTGTATGAAAAACTTGTTTGTGCTAGGACTGTGGCATGGACAGGAATATTCGCGCCAGAACCACCCCTTGGAAAGGAATGAAAATGTCCATGCCACTCACTCTGCACAAATTCAAAACAGAAGCAGGGGAGCTTGCATTGCAGCTCTCCAAAAGCACTCCCCTACTTTTTATTTTGTCTACTTTCAAAGTAGTGCTGGTAGCTGTGGAAGCAAACTGCAGATGCAAAAGTCACCTTCCTCCAAAAGAATAAACAGTTTAGGCCAGGGGACTGATATAGTGTTGGGAAGAACAAAGTGCTTCTGTGATGCCACTGCTGTCTTCTCTCAGATGCCACATTTACCAAGTAAACTGAAACCTGTGCTGTCCCACCCCTCTGTGAAGTCCCAGGCTTTGGGGCCACAAGACCTGTGAGGCTCGTGCAGTCACAAGAATTATTTCACCGAGCAGTTCTGAACCCTCAAAATGTGCAGAAGATCGAAGAGCACGGGGTTTGCTCTCATACAGCCTCCCCAGGGGCTGGTCTGCCAGCCTGCCCTAGAACACTGCAGGAGTTACACTGCAGCTTCCTGACCCCTTCCAGACACACCCAGCAGAAGCAGCTGCAGTGCGAAACTTCAGCTGTAGTCTCACACTATTCCTGATCTACCAAGCCCCTCTGCCTCAGCACAGTTTTTCAAATCATGTGCAGTGCTGGGCTAAAGGCAAGTTGAAAGCACCCTGTGCTTGGCCAGCCCATATTTCTCTGCAACATGATCCATCACTTTGGTCCTGGCTCTCCAGCATGAAACCACAAGCAGCAACAACTGCTCCTACCATCCCCAGGTGGTCCAGCTCATCTCTAACTTCCCAAACTTTTTGTGTTATCTTTCTTCAGCAAAGTTTTCTCTCCTTTTGCATATAGGAAATGATGCTCTCTATTGGTGTAGGCTGTAGTCACCAGTAACACTGGGATTAAGTTCCTCTGAGTTCCTACCTCAGTAATTTTGCCAAGAAATGGCACTGTTAAGCAAATAAGATGTGTCATTGCCATGTTTATCTTCCACATCTTATGCCTAGGATATCGGATCTGAACCGATCCAGATGTTCACAGCATCGCACAATTCAACCTGCAGGAGCCCAAAAGTTGTGAGAGTGGAAATCAGGCTGGGTCTGCTTTGTAAGTGCTGAAAATGCTCCCTTAATTTTTCTACATCTGCAGAATTTTCAGGGATGGTGCAGGCCAATACTGGATAAAGCAACCTAGAACCTTTCCAGAACTGTGCTACTCAAAAGCAGCGAATTTAAGTTCTTTCTCATATGCAAAAAGCAGTGAAAGCATTGTTAGGATTCTAATCACTTGCAAAGTAGAAATTATCTACCTGCGACAGTGACAGCAGAACTACACATTTATGGGAAAAATGCACTGAATTAGAGTGTAAGAAAAAATCTAACACTAATGGACTAGGTTTAATGCTGAGATTATGGCATGAGAGCAGAACATTTAAAGCAGTTCAACTTTCAAGCATAACTACGGACACTACGTTAGGATCCTGCATCTCCAGGCTTCAAAGAGAGAAGCTCTACTAGCCTGCTCAGTTAGGTCCTGCTAACTTCCTTTGATCTCAGCTGGCTGCTCTATCTCAAGGCCAACAGATCTAAAGGCATCATAAAGCTAACAAAAACTATTATCCACTTTTAAATACACACAGTTAATTCTATAGAGAACAATGCTGTCATTTACTGCATAAAATCTCCACATTAATGTCTGGCAGTTTTTTGTACAATGTGTTGGTACAGATCTACACACTCGCTACTCGGGTCGAGCTCAGTCACCAACACACATTGCTACAAGTTTTTCTGGTGTTCACATCACCTGTCTGATTGACTTCATCTAAAAGAAACTTTAGAACAAGCACCTTTCACTTAAATCTCATGAAAAACTGCTGAAAGAATGAGAAGAGGATGGGATTATAGAAAACAAAAGCAGTAAGGAGAAATTGAGGCTGTTCCTTGGCTGAGACCCTATTATCACAGAAGAGGTGACAAGGCTGAAAAGATGTAACTTCTTTTTCTCTCCTTACAGCAGCTATTGCGATCACCAGTTTGTACTCTCAGAGATGAAGCATGCGTGGAATATTACATACAGCTTAGAGTACTAGGTAAAAAAGCAGCAAAAATAAAATAAACTCTGTCATTCTGCTAACAAAAGATGTAAATTACAGTCCAGATATTTTACAGTCTAGCTTAGTGACAACACAATAATGAGACGTTTTACATTCTTAAAGTAAATGGATTAACTCCTTGGATTATTCCTAGATTTTACCCAACCCAGCAAACTGTAAGCTAGTAGCATGGATCTAGCTATCCTGGCACAAAACCCCAGAGCAGATGGCTATATGTACCACTTTGGCCATCTACTCCGCTTTATATAGGCTCCTAAGAAATGACAAAAGTTCTATATTTTTAGACTTGACATTCAAGAAATGACATCTCTTTAGAACAATCTGTAAACTCAATAACTATGTTGAATAGTTCTCAAATATTGTAAATTATTGTATTTTTTCCCTCAATGAACATTTATCATTGAAATCTGCACACAATTCCCAACTGATTTCTTAGCAATCACTTTTCACAATGAAACATCTCATACTGAGATCCAGAATAACACTGTGTCTTAGTCATTCAATGGCACTGTTTCATTTTTAAACTAATTAACTCTCCTTTATAAAAAGCCTCTTTTTTTTTTTCTGGAGTTAAGTAGTCTACCTCAGCTCTTTTCTATACTAAAATCCTGGCTATATTTATGTTGGCTTTCAAGGACTCTCACATAAGAAACTGAAGAAACTGTGGGAGTGAGATGAAAATATTATATGTAACATATAAAGGAATAAAAATATTCTTGGTTTAAAAAAAGTGTTTACTGCACCATGCTTTGAAGAAAGCTCTGGAGATCCTGTGACACAAGTAACAACTAGGTACTAACCCACTGCAACTATTACTACTGAATATTTTTTATGTCTATGTAGCTTGCAGAGCACAGGAAAAATCCCTGTCTAGGTCTGTAGTAAAGAACATGGACTTAATTTTCTCTAGCACTACAAGTAGTGGCTTTTTCTGCAAAAACATTTGACTGAAAAAAAAAGTCTGAAATTTGTAGTTAGTATTTTCAGGCTTGAATGCTGTACTTGATTACATATATAAATCCCTCCACTTGCTGGCAGTGCATGCATTCTTTAAACACAGTGAAATTCCATGGAGATCAGCTACTCACCACATGAATACTTACAGAAAAAGGAGAATTCCTGTGTTGGCCAAGGCAAAAGCAAGACCCAAAATCCCACTGCCCATAATTGCATTGCTAAGGTTGAAGACAGACATTCCCAGTGAAGTAGTTCCTGGGATCTGGAGAAGTAAAGACAGATGTGTCAGCAACAGCTTGGAACAGAGCAGGGAAATGCATCTCTGCTTCAAACCCTATGTTTTGTGATGTATCAAAGTAACTACTGCTATGGAAACAACTGAATAAAAGTTGGTTTGAAAGAGGAGAAAGCGTCACTCAAGTCTGTCACAGCTCCCCTGCTCGCTGCCTGATAGATTTTGTGAACTGACCTAAATGGTACAGGCAACACACAGCTCATACTGCACTTTCAGTTTCAAACCCCATCCTTCACTACACCTGAGAAACATCCTGGACGTGTAATTTATGTATGGTAAAACCGTAAGGAACCACCACAGCTTCCTGCCCAACAGAGGCCAGAGGGATTCTCTTGCCTCAACCCAACCAATATGCTCAGGTTTCTGTTTTGGGGTTTTAAGGGCTGATCCCAGGCAGTTCCTACTGGAAAATGAATTCAGTTATAGTTGTGTGTGCCCAGCACTTCTGAAGACAATGTCTAAAGGCCTTTCATATACACAACATGCAGTTCATTTTGACAGGGAACAGAACAGTGAGAGAGACTTACATATTCATCGCATTTCTTCTTCTCCAGGTGGCTGTTTGTGAGACTTCTTCTGCTTTCTCGATCCGAAATAAACTTGCTGAAAGAAGTCAGAGGATTTATTTCCAGCTAGTGCTTAGAAAATGTGAACACATTAATTCCATAAGCAGCATGTGATTACAAAATATACAATGTATAAAAACTTGTGAAAAGAGGTCAAACTCGTAACTGTTCAGTGAGCCAGATTATGCCTCACTGATGCAGTGTACATTGGGCATCAATGAAGGTAACATCAGCACAAGATTAGAATAAATGTGTATATATACAAAATGGTCTTTTAGGCTATTTAGGAAAGCAGCAGAACTGATTTTGTGGATGGCAAAGCAATTTGTTTGCACAGAAGCTAAAAGGAGATGCTTCTCCAGGGTCCTGCAGAGGCACACATGACTGGTACCCATCTGCTCTGAGCCCCTGCATGTGGGATGAGAGTAACTAACACCACTGTACAGGGCAAGCAGCCACTCTCTGCAGCCAAGTGGGTTGTATTTATTCCTTTCCCTAACTATTAGGCCCTGAAGGTCCTGTGAAGCAAGTACACAAACCAAACAGATTTCTTCTTCCACTCCCTATCAACCTCAAAGACTCCTGGGCACCAGCTCAATTCCTTCCTCGTCAGGCTGGAAGGTCCCAGGCACATGGCCCACCAGGCAGTGGTGATGACCCCTCCACAGAAAAGGGAAGTGTAACAGCATCCTGGGCACTGACTGTAAAATCAAGCAGTTCCAAGTCCTAAGTGCGGAACTTGGGACTGCAGCTACTGCTGGCCTGAGACAACCCTCTGTCCTCCACATCCTCCAAGGATTACAGGAGTGATTTATATTCTGTGATTTTTGAGTCGAGATTATGATTGTATACTGATACAACAAACCATATATTAAGATCCGACCCCATCTGCTGAGGGTCCAGGTGACTAGAAATTGTAAGTCAAATTGTATAAATTCTGTATTATGCTACTTATAGATTGTACTGCATTGATTCTGCTTGTTGAAATCCTGTGCCAGATTGTACTGCATTGATTCTGCTTGTTGAAATCCTGTGCCATTCTAATCATAAATTCTGTGCTACACTAATTATAACACCCTGCTAAAAAATAAAGCTTTAATTGTAGCTATGAATTACTGCCATCATCATTCTGCCAAGGATCCCTAAAAGATTTCACCTGTCCCCACTGTTGGGTGGCACTGGAAAACCCTACATTGCCATTGAAACCTTAAGTTGCCACATAGGGTTGGTATGGCTGGAGTTAAGAGGAGGAAGATGTGCCACACATGCCAGTGCTGGCTGCACAATCCCGAACCAGGCAACCTGCTCTGTTGGTGCACTGTTCTGGGCTACTGGATTTTCATGTGTCTTTCAAAACTCAATGCTGAATTCATCATACTGCAAAATTAAACACTTCTGTGCAGGGAAACATAGAATAAACAGCTTTTCTTTCTCTTTACCCTTTATTTGTTCTGTGTCCTTGATGTATCCACATTTAGGAACTTACTGTCCCCCTGTGGCTGTGTTGGCATCCTCGAGATTTACAACACTTCTGATTTGGATGAGCTGTTATTTTCTCACAGATCTTCTCTTCAGCAAACATTTTAGTTTGTATAAAGCATTCTTTCAGCTTTTCATCTTTTGAAGGTTTATGCACAATTAAGTCCCTGGCATCTTTGCTAATCCACAGATGGTTCTTAGTCTGCACTGGCTAATGCCTCAGCCATCGTACACGTCACATACCTAACCAGGGGCTGTCACCAAGTGCCAGAGCCCATTTTAGCTGTAGGTACATTAAACTGGCTCTTCTTAAATTGAAATAGATAAACAACACTGAACACAAACAGCAGCTTTGCTGGTCCTTTCCCATAGTGGGAAATGTCTACTGGCCAAGGATGTATAGCTCAAACTGTGACTCAGGACTGCATCATCTCAGTACATCTAGCAGTATTCAGACTGGTAATAAACCCATGAACTTGTAAAGACAGAGCTTGAGCAAACTTCCCTACTGCCCCAGCTGTGGCCCAATTACTAGTGATATATACGCTAGCACAGCTTCTAAGGCTATGCCAAAATCATGCAGCTATAATGCGGCTGACTTGGCTTCCGCAGCTGACACACTGGGCCTTGTGTCTTTAACATTTTGTGTTTATGCCTTAAATCCGGGCATAAATGGCAAAATGTAAGTAGTATTTTAGATGGGTTTTTTGCAATTTTGACTCCTATCAATTGGTCTGCTTTGATTTCCTTTATATCAATAAAAAAGAACTATAGGCTTCTCCTGTGTTTTTTAAATACTAACTTCAGCAACTTATTTGCTGCAAAATATAGACATGTCAGATTTATCAGCCCTAACACAGTTGGAATAAATGGCTGAACCTCCCCCACTGTTTTAAGAAGTGAAAAGCAACCACTTCTAAGACAGACTGATCTGAAGTAAGCTTTCCAAAGCTCACCTTGTAGGTATTTCATCCTCATGGAATAAAATCTCAACCTGATTCAGAACATGTGCTTTTCCTCTTTCATGTCTGTTTAAAGCCCATCTCTTGAACACAGGCAGCAGAGTGTGAATGGTTTGAAAAAGACATTCTAACTCTCTCTCGAAACACCCTGCAGGCAATTTGTACAGGCAAGAGCACAGAGAAGAGTTTTGTCTCTTTTGGATTTGTAACTGCTGCTGGGAACATCTGTGGACTTCGCCTTCTTCTGTCATTTATGGAGATCATGTGTCATTTTAGATTTTGTCAAGAGTTATGATAGAAGTCACTAGTCGGCTCCCCCCAGTTCTGCCGATCCCCCAGCAGCCAGCTCCCCCTTAATAATTACAAAAATAACAAACTTGTAGATACTATTATTATTGCCTTCTGGTATTAAAGTTCCATGAAAATTATTGTTAAAAAACTAATACAAGATAAAGACAACACTTGAGTAACATCACTTGAATATAAAAGCGACCATGGGACTTTCCATTAGAATACTTCTGACGGAACAAACAGCTTCTGCAAAGCTGATATCTTCTTCCATGGCCAACATACATGTCATTTCCTTCTGGATGGGACTTTGAGAGAGCTAGTCTAATTTGATAAATTGATCCAAAGTACTTTCTTCTGAGTTAGTTCTACAGTAAAAATGGAGTGGGCTTGTTGCCCAGCCTATCATCTCCTATTACAAGCTGGGCTCCTCATCCACTCTGTGTTTCCCACATCACACCGCACTTTTCTCCATTTACGCTGTGTGATGTGTACAGGAGGGCAAAATCAGACATGGGAATGCAGGTACTGGGCTCCCAAACCACGAGGTACACAGCACTGAGCCGAGCTTTTTTACAGGGCTTCCTTCCAGCCCCTGCCTCTCAGCCCCTGCCTCCCAGCCCCAGGACAGCTTACCCAGACAGCTCAGCAGCGATGCAGCACAGGGGGATGTGGGGTCTGCCTGTGCTGCATTTGCTATTGCAGGCAACTTAACCTGCAAGTCCAGAGGAGAGGTCTGCCTTGGGACAATGCTTGGTATGGCCAAACCATACCACAGAAAAGTTTTCCATAAATTAAAAATATTACTGATCTTAAATAAAATTTAAAAATAAAAAGTAGGGTGGAAGGTAATCCAATGAATTCAACAGAAACAAATTCTATCAAGATATTGCTTTTCATAAACTTTTTTTTCATGTCAGGGTGTTTTTTTCCCCCTAGAGCATATGAAACGAAACATATGTTGGAATATTGGAATTTCTGGTTAAATCGTGCCATGCATCTGCTCTGCTTAATAGACATGCTTAGAAAACAAGCCATTCATTGTCACAGAATGTTGTATTTTTGACCTTCATGAATATGACACAAATTAAGTGAAACGCCTGTTTACGCTGGCCTCTCCCAGCTCTCCCAAGGATCAGAGGCCACTGTGAGAGGTGCTGTGGCAATGCACTGTAGGACTGCCTGTGCCATCAAAGCCTTGAAACTCCCTGACAAGCATGAAATCCATTTGCACCGTTTGTTGTCTTCATTTCAATTGCTTTACCCATCACTGAAAGACATAACCTGTTCTTATACATTTCTGTTTTCCTGTTGTGTTTCCTGTATCACAGCTGAGTATGAACAGACTACACAAAACTTTTCAGATATATTAATGAAATATCCTGGCCAAGATATAAAGAGCTCATCCTTGTGATGCATGAAGCCTCACAGTTGGCCTGGAAAGAATATCTTAATCTAATTATTTTCCTGGTTTGATTTAGTGCAAAGCAGAAACGTAGCCTTATTGATAAAGTGGTTTAAAAAGGATGATGTTAAGCAATGGTTTCCAAATCTAATTTATTTAAAGACTTCAATGAGAAATGTTTGATTAAGGTGATATCCCTAAGCTAACCATTTTGGCTAAGCAGAGTTAGCCAAAAACCATTTAGCCATCTCAGATACATTTAAACAATTAAATTAAAATGGTATTTTACAATGCCTTAAACATTTCTGAGGGAAAGCTAGTTTTGCCAAGACGACAGAACTTTATCCTTAGGCAGCTTCTTAAACTGCATGCTAACTTGAGCAGTGGCAAAGATTTCCAGGGCAGGTATGAACAAAAAAGGCAGAAGAAAGCTTGATCTGACTGACACTATGAAACTTGGACCAGATCTTGGTATACCTACTAACAACCTTGTTAACTGAACAAGGGGTGCTGATAACTTACTAGTAGCTGTAAACCAAGACAGGCATTCAGACATCAGCTTCCTGAGAACACTGTCATAGTTATAGTAAAGGAGTAAGTCATCTAAATACTGATTTACAATTATGTGCAGAGATGGCAAAGTTTTATAGCCAGGAGACATCGTTAAAAGTCACAAAATCCATGTCTGGGTTTGATGCAAATCTCTGAACTGACATTTCTAGAAGACACTCCCATTCAACATCTGCATTCAAAGAAAAACCCCTCTTCGTACAGCCGCTTCAAATCAACATCCCCTCCCTACATAAGTATAACTGCGTACCTAGGCCCAGAAAAGGCTGGAAAGCCAAAGGAACATATAGGATTCTTTTCCAAGATCAAAAAATACTTGGAGTTTACAACCAGATTTGGAATCAGCTTCTGCCTGGTGCACCATCTCCAAAAGAGCCTCAAAAACTTGCTCTACATTGAGCTTTTAAAACTATGTGCTGAGAGAAAAAAAAGTTTAAAATTAAATACAGAGTGCAAAATCAAACAGGTTGAAACAACAAAAAAATAAGTTAGTTGAAAATTACAGATCTAATCTAAAGCTCAAGTGAAATCAACAAAAAAAGTCCCACCGATTTTGATGGACTTGGGCGTTTTACAAGGCCTCACATCACGTGCCAGGCAGCACAAAACATGTTATTCCCTATGCCTGTTAACCTCTTACTCCATGGAAAAAAGGTGTTTGCCAAAATAGTTATAGAAAGGGACTAACCACATCCTTTCAGGATGTGTTCAGCACGGGTGCAGAGCAGGATATGCCTGCCTGCTCGCCACACATGACGGCGTGGAGGTGCTTGCACAGGGCACCAGCTGTGGGTGGCTCAATGACAGCCTCAGCCCCAGGGGATGCTGGCAGGGCTGCACTGGTGCCAACGTGCTGCTGCACCAGAAGCTCTGGTCACTGCGAGCTGCCTTGAAACTCTTGCTTTGGACATGGAGGGGAACATGAGCAAACACGGCAAAACAGTCATGCATGGGATGCAAGCAGCTGTCCCATGAGTGCCTGGGCAGAGGGCTAAGAGAATCATAACAGGATATATCCTACAGCCAAATGAGAGATCTTTCTTCTGCAGAGGAAGTGAGTTCCCCAGAAAGCAACAGAAAATTGTGGAATATGTTAATCTGCCCTAAGTGCCAGAACAGTAATCAGAAATTCTGCCTCTGAGTTTCTGACCCTCTTTCCTCACTCCACTTTTCTTCTTCCTTTTGCAGGCAGTCTGGATCCAACCCATATCTTGCCACGCTTACTATGCCCTAACTGCACAAAGCACATTGTGACCACAGAGGACCAAGCACATACAGCA
>VZTH01003589.1:704421-715822 GCA_013397815.1 Aleadryas rufinucha | reverse complement strand
CACGGTACGGCTGGCTGGTTTTGCTACATGAATGGTGTGGACAGTGCTGGGTGCTTATTCCCACACCTGTCACCAAGATCCTTGTTCACCCACGCAGTTGCGAGTCCCACAACTGACTCTAACCTCACTCAGGGAAAAAAAATAGCGCTGAATTTTGTTTTAACTCTAGAAAGCGAGTTTCTCATGTAGCCAGCAAAGATGCTGCCAGCAGGAAGAAAGGGCAAGAGAAGATTTTAAAGAACCTAAAATAGGTGGTGGCAGCCCTGCAGTAGGGAGCAGAATGATGTGCCAGCGCAGGCTTCCTGGCAGGGTTGGAGCCCCATGCAGGTACTGACTGGCCCCGTGCTCCACCTTGGTTTGCAATATTTGAACAGGAAGTTTGATCAAAACAGAGCTTCCTATTTTACAGCTCACAAAATACAAACACGGTCTGTCAGCAGGTCTTTGCTGTAAACTGGATGGCTCAGCACCTGTTGGAGGCTGGCAGGAAGGGCTGGAGAACTGCTCTCTGTTGGAAAAGGCAGCTCTTCAGAAACAACTGTAAGTTTATAGAAAAGGCCAACAGCCTAATAATTGTACTGATAATAATTGCAACTAATAATTTTCACCAATATTGATGCATTTTTTAAACTTGTTCTGAGTTAGGTGTAAGACTGTTTTAACATCTTGCCACCTCTGCCTCAAGGGAGCAAACTGCTGCCCAGGTTAGCTTGCCAAATTGCAAATAACGGACTGGAACTACATTTGCTGCCAACCATATCAGCTGTAACTCACCACAAGCTTGGATACATGGAGGTGGCCAGACAGGTTAAAACTGTCATATCAGAGATCAAAGGTCAACTAAGAGACTTGACCAAAATTATGCCACTGTACTGTTATTACTTCTTTGCTGTGTGCAAGCAGACACTTCAAAATGCTGGCTTTTTGCTGCATTATATGTTTGTGAATTTTATTAGACTAATTTGAAGGATTCAAAATGATGAATAAATTGCTACTCTGTTTGCTTTATCTGCTATTGCAGCCTATGCCAAACAGATGTTACGTATGAAATTCAAATTACATCTTGAAATGGAGCATGACTTGGTAATGAATAATTCAAGACATATACTGAAAATTAGAATGCTGCTTTTAAACAGTGTGTTTCTTAGCAGAGGCAACGTCAGTGGAAAAATACTCACCTATTTATCTGGCCATTTTCCACCTCTGTGAAATCATTTGAATCATTGCTGATGTTATCATCTTCAGGGACAGTCATGTTCTGCAATTCGGTCAGTTCTAATCCAGCTTTGAAAGGCATGCTGGGTGAGGAACTGTGCCTATCCAAGTGGTTCTTCAAATACTAGTGTTTGGTTGGTATCTTGCGAGTGAACTGCAGCCACAGTGTCAGCAACCTAAATAAAACATAAGAAAAAAATCCAAGATGTATACCACCAACAGCAGGCAATATCTCCAAAAGAAACCAGTGAAACTTGCGCAGGATGGACCATCCATACCAACCAATTTTGTATTGTTAGATGGACCTCAGGTTACGACCAAAATGAATTTCAGAACAGTAGTAACCTTGTATGTCTTAATGAGATCAACCTCACAAACCTTATACATTTACCCTGTCCTGCAATCAATCGCTGAACACAGTATTTTTTAAAAAAACTTGTGAGCAAACCAAGCCTGTTTGTTTCAGGAAAAAGATTAACCTCCTACAAATTAAGGAATCAAAATTATTTGCTTGTCCAAGTCCGAGTTCAATATTTGGTGTTTGTCTTCTGGATGTCCTCCATTCTTCCTTAAGAATATAAAATACACGTCCACGCTGATACTAAGTGGGATGGAAAGAGGGACAGTTATCCCAGTACTCTGTTTTACTAACACATGTATTCCAACCTGTTAAGGATTTTTGGGAAAGCAGAGGTGAAGAGGATGCTTTGTTTAAGTTTTTGTATGGTTAAACTTGTTATGAACAAAGAGAGAAACAGAAAAAACCTAAATCCCTAAGCTCATGTATCCCAGAAAGAAAGAGCAATGTATACCTCGTGTCAAGCAGTTATTATCTAGAGATCAGGTGATCTCTCCTCTGATAGATGTGTTCCATAAAAGCACTGAGAATAACACCAAAGGCAGATCAGAGAAGTCTGCTACAGTGACATACTTCCTCATCAGCAATGCAAATCAACTGAAAGACCAATATTTTCCGGAGTCCAACCACTCTTGCCTGAGCTACAACTGCAGCGTGGTAGCGAGGCAACAGCATGTTACTCACAAACAAGTTCCTGCACCACAACTCTCTCAATTCCCATTTTGTGAATGAATTTCCTGCAGTATTGCCAAACAACTATTCAGCCTGGGGTACATGGTGAACCCTCAGATGCCAGACTAATTTGGGGATATTTTTAAATTTTCAGGGCTGCCTCAAAGCCATCAAACTGCTTGCATGCAACCAAAGAGGCATGAGCATCGCCAGCTCTTGCAGGGCGAGACAGGAGGATGTAGTTCACTTGTTCAGTTATGACATCTGCCTGTTTCAAATTAAGTTTACAGAAGCCAGTACTTCTGTTTCATACCACATCCTCACCACGCAGAAGACGGCTTTGCAAATGACCAATTTTTTTCCCTGTAAATACTTTCTCAGAAATGCCATTTTAAAGTTTACACGTGCTCTTAACAACTCCCCAAGAGCCCACCCTGTCCAAACTTCACATGCCAAGTTTTAAGGCTAGCCTCAAGGCTAACAGCCGGGCAGGATGTGATTATGGTGGCTGGCAGGGCCTGGTTCAAGGGTAGAGTTTGGGGCGTGTGAGCTGGGTACTTTTCAACTCCTCTGCAGAAGAGATTTCCACTACAGATACCAGGAGAAAACTGCTCAGGTATTACAATGTTGGCACAATAAAATATTAAGAAAAAAAAATTGATTTAGGCTGCTGATAAATAAATGCAGACTGGCAAGCAGAGGGTGGTTTTAGCATTCTGGAACATTCTTCCTGGAGGCTGCAGGGATAAAATAGTCTACCTATTTTGGAAGAGAAGCACAATCTTTTTATAAAAGGATAAAGCCACAGGAGACGGTGACTGCTGAGGAGGCAAGGACCAAGCCTACTGAATCCTGAAGTTTCTTATGACTATGAGTTCCTAAAATAAACAATTTCTTAAGAGACCTGGCAACCTCTGTACCAGGATCTGTGTCCCCTGGCATTTTAAAACCTGTGTAAAGATTCATCTGAGATTCAAGCAGAGAAGCTTTTCCTTTGGGCACCGTTTTGCATCATGATGCCCAGGAGGATTTTCAGAACTGCCTTGACACTGCCTGTGCTTAATAAATTCCCCANAGAGAAAAAAAAGTTTAAAATTAAATACAGAGTGCAAAATCAAACAGGTTGAAACAACAAAAAAATAAGTTAGTTGAAAATTACAGATCTAATCTAAAGCTCAAGTGAAATCAACAAAAAAAGTCCCACCGATTTTGATGGACTTGGGCGTTTTACAAGGCCTCACATCACGTGCCAGGCAGCACAAAACATGTTATTCCCTATGCCTGTTAACCTCTTACTCCATGGAAAAAAGGTGTTTGCCAAAATAGTTATAGAAAGGGACTAACCACATCCTTTCAGGATGTGTTCAGCACGGGTGCAGAGCAGGATATGCCTGCCTGCTCGCCACACATGACGGCGTGGAGGTGCTTGCACAGGGCACCAGCTGTGGGTGGCTCAATGACAGCCTCAGCCCCAGGGGATGCTGGCAGGGCTGCACTGGTGCCAACGTGCTGCTGCACCAGAAGCTCTGGTCACTGCGAGCTGCCTTGAAACTCTTGCTTTGGACATGGAGGGGAACATGAGCAAACACGGCAAAACAGTCATGCATGGGATGCAAGCAGCTGTCCCATGAGTGCCTGGGCAGAGGGCTAAGAGAATCATAACAGGATATATCCTACAGCCAAATGAGAGATCTTTCTTCTGCAGAGGAAGTGAGTTCCCCAGAAAGCAACAGAAAATTGTGGAATATGTTAATCTGCCCTAAGTGCCAGAACAGTAATCAGAAATTCTGCCTCTGAGTTTCTGACCCTCTTTCCTCACTCCACTTTTCTTCTTCCTTTTGCAGGCAGTCTGGATCCAACCCATATCTTGCCACGCTTACTATGCCCTAACTGCACAAAGCACATTGTGACCACAGAGGACCAAGCACATACAGCATGCTCCTTCCCCACCCTCCATAAACATTCACCGAGAATCAAGTGCCAGCAGGGTTTTTCAGTTTTTCCCCATAACAGTTACTGATGGCATCAGCCAAAGTGCTGGGGAGGCACAGCCAGCCCTTTATATCCTTGTCTCAAGGATATAAACCCTCGACAGGCTCCAAGGAGTGAATTTACCACTGTCAGTCCCTAAGCTCCTCTCCTTACAACATGAACCAGCAGGAAAGCAAGCAAGTTCATACTGGAACTGTTTTGTTTTGGCAAAGTTNTAAGTGCTTCAAAAGCAGGTGCTGAAATTAGCAGTGGTGTGAGGTAAGCAGCGCACTGGAGAGCCGGCTGCACAGCTCACTGATGTGTGGCTCCAGCTTCGCCCTCTGCCCCGTCACTGAAACACTGCAGGACCAGACTGGCAGGAACACAGCTCCCTGCTTCACTCCCAAGCAATCTTCGCCGCACAAAAGAGACAGCTTTGTCTGTTTCAACCAAAACTCTGCTACTACAGAAAACTAACTGAATGAANCAGAAGTGGTTTGTGTTTCGTTTTGGCACTTTCCATCAAAGCAGTTGCATCAGAAAATTCCTCACCAGCTCTAATCTTCATCAGCGCAGCTGTGCTGCGGTCACAGCACCACCCGCCCTGCTGGTGGCGGCCCCAGGACTTCCCCGGGGCGGGCGGCGGGGACAGGCCGGCACTGCCNCGGCTGCACAGCTCACTGATGTGTGGCTCCAGCTTCGCCCTCTGCCCCGTCACTGAAACACTGCAGGACCAGACTGGCAGGAAAACAGCTCCCTGCTTCACTCCCAAGCAATCTTCGCCGCACAAAAGAGACAGCTTTGTCTGTTTCAACCAAAACTCTGCTACTACAGAAAACTAACTGAATGAAGACTTTTCACAAGGGCATGTAGTGATAGGAAATGGGGGAATGGCTTTAAACTGAAAGAGGACAGGTTTAGGTTACATATTAAGAAGAAATTCTTTCCTATGAGGGTGGTGAGGCACTGGAACAGGTTGCCCAGAGCAGCTGTGGATGCCCCATCTCTGGAACTGTTCAAGGCCAGGTTGGATAGCGCTTTGCACAAGCTGGTGCAGTGGAAGGTGTCCTTGCCCATGGCAGAGGGGCTGGAACAAGATAATCTCGAAGGTCTTTTTCAACCCAAACCCTTCAATGATTCTATACGACAGAGCAAAATCTTAGAGCAAGCTGAAGAACCAGCAATCATTTCAGCAGATTCCATGTTTCAGTCAGATGAGTTGCTCCTGAAGCAGCATGACACTGGGCACATCTCTGAATATACCTCAGGTTCTTGCTAGGGTAAGTGCTTTACTGAGAAAACACCAAAAAAAACCCCTGAAACAAACAAAAAAATTTATCCTTGAATGAAATAATGCCTAGCACTTCCAAGTATGAGAAAACCTGATCTCAGTGTCAAAACATGAGGCGGGTGAGGAGAGAGTGGTGGGGCTGGGAACTGAAGTTTTCATTGTCAAGGCATGAACTCATCACAGATCTCTGGCAAAGTAAAACCAACAAGTCCTCAGCACCTCCACTTACCAAATTAAGATGATAAGAGAGACACTAACACTCTGTGAGGTGCTTGAAGATTCAGAGACAAAGGGTGATACAAGTGTGATACCTGGAATAAAACACTATGCAAATCACATTTTTTTTTCAATGATAACTTTATCTTAGAGATATACAGAGAAAACCCTTTGCCACTGCTAATTACTCTGGGCACCCTCCACAGTCAATCGAGTATAGGTGGTCACATGAATTTCATCCCCAAATCACCTACTCTCAACTTCAAGTTCACCCATGTGACAAATCAGTCTAAATAAAATCTAAAACCCCAAAGGTTAGGGTTCATGTCAACCAGCTTCATTCCCTACAAGTCAAGTGTCCACTCCAGGCCTGTCACTTGGCCTCTACAGCAGAGCCTGGTGCTGCTGGAGGACAACCCCCCCCCACCCCGGCCCACGGGAGGGGTCTGCAGTCACACTGAGCTGTTCCCTACAATTACAATAGTTTTGCTCCCAAAAGGAGATTCAACGCTGGGATAGCTGAGCTAAGCAAGTTGCCACCTCAGGTGTACGTGCCACTAGTGCTATGGGAAAAAACCCCAAAATTGCTTCAACTAATAAAAATTCACCATATGTTGATGCTGAGCTATATTGGAAACAGCAGGGTAGTATTTGTACTTTTATAGCCTTTTCATTCAAGAAAGTCTTAAAAGAAATGCAAATAAAAATGCTATGCTGGCAAGAGTTCCTAGGCTGAGCTTTATTCCTAATTCACATTGAAAGACAGTAAATAATCATGTGAATAGTGACTGCAGAAATCCCAATCACCTCAGTCACTGTGCCTACCACTCTGTCCAGCCTTACACCTCTCAAAAGGAAAACTTCCAGAGACCTGCCATCAAACCTCTCTTTCCAGACACACAACTAGTAAACCATAAAGGAGAAATCAGAATTTTGCTCTTACTTCAAATTTTTCTATTCAGATGGGCAAGCGCTCCTTCTTGAAGAAGACATCACCCCAAGAGAAAACCAGCAAAGAGCTAATGACTCTTCAAAGGGAACCTCAAGGGTCTGTGTTTGGTAGCTGAGCCAGCCCCTCTGTTTAGTAGAAAAAACACTGCTCTGGCCTAGGAGCTTAGCTTTCTCTTTAAACATCCCACGATATGTCTAGTAAAAGCCATTATAGATAATTTATTTCTTGTGTGCTCCTTGCAGAATATGGGAAGGATTACAACTGGTCACAACTTCAGGGGGACTATGAGATGACACAAGAAGATAAAATGAGTTTATTATTTTCAAGGACACTGAGACCTTTACAAGCCATTAAAACCCATTCCAAGAACTGGGGTCATTTTCTCTGTTGACTTGTGAAACATAAGAAAATATCCTTGCAACTCCAGTTTTCTGGACTGTTGAAATTCCACAAGAGCAGTAATGGGACCAAAAACTTTATATTTGAAAAAAAAATGGTAATACAGACAACCTATCTTTATTTCTTCTGGTTTATGCATGAATCCTTTCTAGGCCGTACATGGAAGAGGTGTAATCTCAGAAAACACATCACCGGAAGTTGTGTTTCTAAAAAGAACATCATCACTCCTGGTAGTAATCACGACTGCTTAATTCGCATGCAATTTTTTTTTCATATCCTGTAAATGACACAGTTCAAAAAGTGTCATCTTAAGGCACATGGCTGCCCAAAAGCTGACCCAGTATGGGAGAGGCATTTGGGTAAGTGGTCAAGCTGGACAACATCTAGTCCATCTCTGGGTATGGTTTTTGCAACGTGCCCTTTCACACTCACTGGACACTTCATTCACTGTGCACTTCCCACAGTCAAACTATTTTGGGGTTGGTAAATATCCAAGACACACTAACCACTTTTAACTATGGAATTCAAGTTAATTTGCTCAAAAGACAAAATGTGACTCAACTTTCTTCTCAAAGGGAGTTTTGCAAATAACTCCTCTTGGATGGTTACATGTCATCAGAACCCTGCACTTGAGTTTCACACAAGCTGTTTTTATTCCTGCAAAGCCTGAGATGTGATATGTCTTTCTTTGCTCATACTTTTGAAAGTTCTTTCAAAGAAGAGCAATATAACCAGTAAGACACCATGGATATAAATAATGAAACATGGAGCCTGGAACTCTGTACGTACTATTCACTTAAATGACAAAAAACAAGAATAGGCTTTATACGTAACAGTATCACACTGGAAGGCAGGGAAGCAACTATCTCCTTTTTGTTCCACATTAGTGACACCTGACATGAGGAACATAAAGCTCCAGATTCACTCCTCATCTACAGGAAGGACAAAATGGAGAGATTAGAGAAGAGCCACTGAGATAACAAAGAGCTTGGAAATTAAAGACTGACTCACATCCACTGAGCAAACATCTGCAGTGCTTGAAATGTCATTGCCTCCAGCTCCTCAGCTCTGCCCCTCTGCAGCAGGCTGCAGCCACAGGAGCAGTGGAAGGAAGCGGGTTCACCCCAGCCCCAGTGGTCTCCCGGTTGGGCCCAGGGCACCACAGAGAACCAAAAAGGTGCCGGCACACGCCTGTCCTGCCCATTGGCAATGGCGCCAGGATGAGGGCAGCGTGGCAGCTGGAAGGCCTTCGAGCTGCTGCGGCCGTTTGCTCGGTGTCTGCAAGCCACCACCTCTCATCTCCAGGCTCCTCTCTCTCACAGCCCCCATGGCATGCAAGATGCAAACAGTTAAAAGATAAGATAGTGGGGTGGGAAAACAAGTGACAGAAGTCTCGGGAAGGAAACTCAGAAAAGGATGCTATAAAACAGAAGTGATGAGAACAAATGTGGATTGTCAACCTTTCTCGTGGTAGCGCATGACCTTGTGCTGCAACAGGAAAATGTTCCTACTCTGCCCCATCACTCTCCACGCTGCCCTTCCATGTGGCCATAAAGAAATGGAAGACAGTCCCAAATTAAGTCTCGACAGGCTACTCAGCTGATCAAAGGCAGGCAAATAAGAAACCATAAAATCCCAGTCTGATTCACCCAGTGATTCATTACTTTAGGCAAAACACTTAAAGATGAGCCATAAAGGAAAATGGTTTTAAGTACATTTTTGTTTTGAGCCCTTCCCAGTCAATTTAGGAAAGGCATTTGGCAAGGAATATAGTCACATTTTTTCCTAATTATATTTCTTTGTGAAATCCTCTCAACAGAAGAGATACCACAACACACCGCCACAAATAAACACACTCTTGTCTTCCACAGAAAGTGGAAATGCTGTATGAGTGGGGCTTTATGGGTCACTGCAACAAAACACACTACCCAGATGTATTTCTAAGGGTTAAACAGCAGCTCTGAAATTCCCATTTAAATAAATTTTGTACTACAGAAGGAAGAATCCTTTGTATAAGTTCATGTGTAACTCACTTTTCTTCTGCCTCAGTTTACAAGTAATTTCTCTGCCTCAGTTTTCTTGACTGTAAGAGACTCAGAGCAATATTTACCTGATAAGCTTGGACAAATATTATGACAGTTAACTGTAAAACATGAAAAAGCTGCCATTTTTCCCAAGAGCAGCTGCTCAAACTTCTTGGATTGGATTAAGGTCACAGCAGTAAGTATCTATCAGAAAGAAAACTGAATTCAGGCTTAAAATATTTAAATATTTCCACAACATACATTTGCCTTCACAATACAAACTTTTAAGTGATGGTTATTGTCATGCTGCTCGCTAAGCAGATTCCAACAGAAATGAGCAAGATGCTAAAAAGAGAGAGGAGAGCACAGAGGAAGGAGAGTCCCATTTCTGCTCGCTCACCACTCTTACCCTGCTAAAGAACAACCTCCCAAAACAGACAAAATGTAGGACAGAGACCCAGGATGAGCAGCCTGCAAGCAGGAAGGCCGAGAGAGCACTGCCTCCCCTTCCATCCTTTAAAACCCTTGTAAAAAGCAGGATTTGGGCACGAAGGGCAACTGATCCTCCATGTTTTACAGCAGTCTGCAGAATGCCTCAAACAACTCTGGGGATAATCCTCTGCACACGGGTATGTGTAGCTTGGTCCTCACTGCCAACAACTGTCTCCCATCCTCACCCGGGCCGGAGCGCCCAGTTGGTCCAACTACAGCATAAATAGTCTCAAGTGACAAGACAGAGGATGCTGCAGTGTGCTCCAGTGAAGTGCTCTCTCTATGGTGCCTCTTAAAAAGAAAAAAACCCGACCTTCCAAAAAGGCAAAGTCAAATAGGAGTCATTTTGTACGACAGTGAAGCAGATCCCATTTTAGTCAGTGAATTTCCACCGAGCCTCAGCAGAAGGCCTCTGCTTACCAGCAATATGGCAGTTCGGAGCTTTCACGCAGGTTTTGCAAAGCAGATTACAGCGCCATTTCGGCAGGGGCTCCTAGCCTGGAAAGGGCAGTTATTGATACCTATATCCTTCAGCAACAGATGGAATTTCCTTTTAGATGCTTTTTAAACAAAGTTGGTGTTTTGGCAGCAAATGAAGTAAAATTTAGATGGAGGATGCTGTTTCTTTCTCCCTCTGTAGGTGTTTTTACTTCTGATTTATGAAGGTTAGACTCAGAATGTAGGGAATTTTTGCTTTGTGTTGTTTTTTATTCCTGCAATATATTTTATCAACTAACATGTATCTTTTTCTTACACTATACTTTTAGAACAATGTCTGTTCTATGTTAGTTTGCCTTTCGAGCACATGTGAAAGCCAAACAAACCTGAAGGTGAATGAAGCACCGCAAAGCACAGGTTCCTATTTATAATTTGGGCTAGAGGCTGGTAGAAATGTCCCACAGCAGTCTGGGACGCTGAATAGCCTAAGGACACGAGGTGAGTTCAGCTGGTGGCACAAGGAGACTATAGCTTCTCCTTCCATAAAACAAGCTGCCAGATCTAGTGTTTATTTCAGTCCTTCCAATGTCACGTATACAAAACACGGCTTTACACACCTCAGCGTCTCTTCTTTCACAAGGAGACAGACACATCCTAGCTACAGGTTGCATTAGGAACTTTGCAAAACAATGGAACCAGCCCCCTGCCACAGGAGCGAGCTGGACGTACACACACGTGAGCCAGTGCACACCCGGGCATTCACTCGGGCTTCTTTTTGTTCTCGCCTGTGCTCATTAAAAGCGACCACCTCAGATGTTACTATGTATTTACGGGCACCACTCACACGCGTGCGCGCCGTGGGCCCAGACTGCATTTTCCGTAAAAGTTGCACTGAGCCCGTGGCAGTGCTGGGTTTAAGGGAAAGGCAGGAACGTTCCCGGGAACGGCTACACCGCGGCCGCGCACCCTGCGGGGGCTGCGGCACCCGCGACCCGGCCGTCATCAGGGGCAAACTCATTTATTATTACTGGGGTTTTTTTCGCGGCCAGCGGAAGCCCATAGCGGCCGACTGCCAGGTTTTTGTTTTATTTCTGCGGTTTTTGTTTGTTTGTGGGTTTTTTCCATGCCCGCCTCAGCACTTGGCTAGGGCAGCATTGCCCCCCGCCGCCGGCGCGGCAGCGCGCCCCAGCCGCGGGAGATGCCGCATGGCCGCCCTGTCCCCACGTCCCCGCCGCCCTGCCGGGCTCCCCCAGCCCCTCCCGGCTCGCTGCCTGCATATTTAGGGTTTGCACTGGGCAGCACCGGGGCCGAGCAAACACGTTTTGCGGGGATGGGGGGAGGGTTGCGCAGACGGCGGGGACAAAGCGCGGGCG
>VZTH01003589.1:666623-702815 GCA_013397815.1 Aleadryas rufinucha | reverse complement strand
AAAGCATTGTATGAGTTTTTTGGCTTGGAAAAACCTTTTTAAGAACTAACCTGAAGCAAGATGGTATTGCAGCTGTCCTTGGCTTCCTCCTCTACAGAACACATGACTTGCATGGGATATCATAAGGCAAAGAATGAAAGGATGATGGAGCGTGTGGGTTTGGGGGCAGTTTGCCTGGCCACCCATAGAGGGTAATGGCTTCTGGGAAGCTTTCATGGCAGCTCTTTCAGAAGCTTCTTGAGGTGCTTGCTCTGGAATTTCCACTTCTAGGTCTCCTAAATGTCAGGCCAAAAAGGCAGATGACACAAATGAACAGCTGTGGTTTTCAAATTACTGACTTTGCATATACAAATTGGATTCCTGTTTTGGTGCTTTCACCACTTTTTTTTTTTTTTTTCTCAATAGGGCAGTTCACAGAATCATAGAACAGTTTGGGTTGGAAGGACCTTTAAAGGTCATCTAGTCCAACCCCCAGCAATGAACAGGGACATCCTCAACTACATCAAGTTGCTCAGAGCCCCATGCAGCCTGACCTTGAATGTTTTCAAGGATGGAGCATCCACCACCCCTCTGGGCAACCTCTTCCAGTGTTTCACCACCCTCTTTTTCCTTATATCTAATCTAAATTGACCCTCCTTCAGTTTAGAACCATTACCCCTTGTCTTATTGCAACAGGACCTGCTAAAAATTTTGTCACATTCTTTCTTATAGGCCCCCTTTAGGTACTGAAAGGCCACAATAAGGTATCCTTGGAGCCTTCTTTTCTCCAGGCTGAACAACAACTCTTTCAGCCTTTTCTCGTAGGAGAGGTGCTCCATACCTACCATCATCGTCATGGCCCTACAGTTCCAACAGCCCCATGTGTCTCCTGTGCTGAGGACCCCAGAGTTCACTGAATGTGAAGCGCTGTGCAAACAGTAATTTAATTAACACCTATTGCACTCTGCTAGGACAAGAGCCATATCATCCCAGTATTGAGAGTGAAGCCTGAGGAAGAGCTAGCTGAACAAGGGCATTAAGCCAAGGACTGATCTTTCAACCTTACTCATGTGAATGAACCTCTTGGGGCTCACATCAGAATCGTATGCAGTTCCAGAGAAGTTTCAGATTGACAAAAGATGTGGGACTGCATTCCAAGTCAGAGGCTTCACTCCGCATCCAGCCCTCAGTGCAAGGTGCTATGCCGGAAAGCAGAGAAGAAGGTATTTGCAATCCACTCTGACTCTGTTAGGCTTATATATGGTAAACTGAAAATCAATCTTCCCCCCAGATTATTGAATAAAAGTGTGTATTATATAGTGGATGGGGTCAGGTGGTGTTGCTGTAGGGAATAAGAGGAAACTACTTCTTTAAAACAAAACATGTGTCAGGCTATCAGGTGAATGATCATTGATTTGATGTTTTTGCTACCACCTTTCCTTTCATAGTTGTAAAGGCAGGCTATTTGATTCTTACCTTGTCATGTGCATTCTTAGAATCGAGGTAATTATTTTTCATAGAATTTTGAAAAAAATCTTTTTAATGTATCTTAACACTGCTCCACAGAAATGATAGCACTTCTCAGAAATGGAAACTATTTTACTTTGCACCTTTAGTATTTCAAATTTCTCCACTCTCCCTCTCAATATCTCTCTGATTTTTTAATCATTGTTGGTTCTGTTTGCCTTGATATGCTGTGAAACTTTGATGCTTGTGGCAAGCATCTAGTTCTAGTTTTATGATTTCTTGTAAGCTTTTTTTCAACAGGTTTTCATGACAGTCACTCCTTATTGACCCTATTCACTCCTCCTGTGTCTTTCTCTTTATTCTTTTCACTCATTATCTCATTCCCATTTCTGGTTTAGAGATATACCAGAAAGATTCAGGAATTTACTGTTATATTTTTCTTTCTGTTGCCCATCTCAAACTGGTCATTCTCTTCTTGGACGCCTTTCAATACACTTTTATCTAGTCAAAATGGATCCTCTTTTATTTCCACTGAAATAACCCTGAGCCTTTCTCTGTTTGTGGTAACACCATTCTCATTCTGCTTTTGTTCAGACCTACAACTTCCAAATATCCTTTAGATTATATTTTGCCTGCCTGAAATGAATCAACAGCCATGTTCATTTTCAGAACTACCCTCTGAAGTGCAATGTTCTTCCAGAGTCTGGAAAATTCCCTTCTGTACTCTGCTTCGAAAATATATGCTTATTGACTAACTTATACTGTGTAATGGAAACTGCTGGTATGCAACAAAAAAATATATCTACATAATAAAAGTGAACTTAAATCAAAAGACACCAAATACTTCTTTGGTTGACTAAATTTTTGCACGTGTGAACATTTAGCAATTTTCTCCATGCCGTTTCAGAATGCTGTTTGATTTGGCATGCATTTCATTGAAAGTGAGGCTTGTTTGGCTTCTTTGTTGTCTTTTGCTTTCAAATTGCAGCAAAGCCTCCCAGACGCTCCAGACACAATTCTTGCACCTGAAACAAAGCTGATGACAGAGCGTCTTTAATTTTGTATGATTATCCGTTCAACTATTTTACCCTCAGGCAAATATATGGCTACAGCCCAGGGGAACATTGTTGCTGGAGTTGGAGGTGGCTGTGCCTGGGGCAGAGGAATTCACGGCTGATGCGATGGGCCTGACAGGTGGAGCTGGAGGTGCTTACAGAATTCTCTTCACCTCTATTTTAGTACATCCGTCATTGGCATGCTTGAACTTACGTGTTAGTGCTTGTGTGAAAGAGAGGAGAATAAATGAGAAGAGATCAGAAGTGTAAAGCCAGCTGAAGGAGAAAAATCCTGTATTTTTCAGAGAAGGAGCTTGCTGCTGGAAAGTGACCTTGAACATCTTTGAAGTCTCTGACTGCCCTTCAAGAATAGTCAAGAGTGATGAGGAAGCAAAGGGTGTAAGCAATGGCTATTTTTGCACCTGAGTATTACATCTAAATCAAGTTGAACTAAAGTGTGCATAGAATTTTTGGACTTTTTTTTTTGTTGTTCACTGGTTTTGTTTTTTGGAAAGATGAATCTGTGCCCATGTGCTGCAGAGAGCCAACAAGCTTAGGTTTGATAATGCAGTGTCTTAGCCATGGGGCTGCTCACAGGAGGGGGCAGTACTGGTCCTCTTAAAGGAAGTAATTAGACAGGGAGATCCCTTTCCCACAAAGGCTTCACAGAGACTGTGGGCTCAAAAAGTCTTGGAGGTGTGCTGCAAGGACAAACAAAATACTGGTACCTGCTTGGGCTGGGTGTGGTTCAAGCCCAAACATACCATGGGGCTTGCTGAGGTGGGTGAAGTCTTTCAGGGTGGAACAGCAAGCTATTGACTGCACAGTACAAATTTCTTCTTGGAAATAAAGTAAATGTTTCAACAAATATCTATGGATTCTCCAGGCTGCCATGCCAGGATTTGCTAGCAAACAAAAATAAAGGTTTCTTGGATATCTATCACCATGTTAAAAGCCTTCTGGTGCTAGCAGGGTCCCGATGCTGAGTCTGTGACATTAGCAGAGGAGGATATTTTGCCTAGCAGCTGAGCAAGGGAGAACATCATTGACTATGATGCATAATGTATGATCTGTACATGACTGGTCTTGCGTGATACTCTGAAAAGAACTGCCCACACTTGTCACAGATTTCGTGAACACTGATAGCATCAACTGTGTTTAAACATGTGTTCAGCCGCCTCCAACTCTGCATGTTGAGACAATCAGTTTTCCAGGGCTGCGAAATCTTGCATGCATGTCTGTAAAGCTGTGACCGTGAGATGTTATCACTCGTTAGTTTCCTGGCCAAAGTATGGTGTACGACTGATGATGAGTAATTCTGGTTTAATAGGAGTTGTCCTCTGCTCTTCCTCTTTAGATTCAGGAATTCATGCAACGAACCAGGTAGCTGTGCTTTTTCTCCTTAACTCCTGATCATCTGCTCTAACTCTTTTCTTTGGTCAGAACAAGTGTTTTACTGGGATACAAAGTTTTCAAACTTCTTGCATGAGGCTAAGGAAATAGCAGTGAGTAAAACAAAAGAGGTTTACAAATACGATAGATTCCTGCAGTGATAGTAAAAGTTTCATTTAAACACACTTTGAAAGTAGGTGTAACAAAATGCTCTTTTATTTACTTGCCTTTAAGGCGTTGCTTCTCGACGTCAATTTATAGCACTATAGACCAGTTTATATGGTCTGAGTAGACCATAAAACTTTGATCTTTTTGAAATGAGTAAATTCAGACTTTGTGGTGACCAGGATGCTGAGTTGTGTTACAGCATAAAGATGAGATCCTCTCTTCTTTTCCCCAGAAAAGGATGGTTTTTGCTATTCTATTTGTATAGAGTAACTTCAGGGGCTTGCTTAGCATTTTGAGGGATAATGCCTATGATGTCATGTTGTCAGAAATTGTCCTGGCAAATTGCAACTCCTAGTCCCAGCAAATAAGGCGTAGCTATTGAGAATGGGATGTGTCTAGAAACATGAGATAATTGGTAACTGTTGTGAATTAAATTATACTAAAAATACTTAGTTATGTATTGTATTAAATTATACTAAAAATAATTTATTTAATCTAGGACTGGCCCGCTAGAGCAGAGCCCAGTAATTGAATTCTCCTCTGTTAAACAAGGTAGATTAAAAGATAGATAAATAGATAGACAGATAGATGAAAGAAAAAAAACTTAATTCAGAATTTAGGTGTCAAATATTATATATCAAAATCCATAACATTCATTAAAAGCTTTTGAAATTGCTGAGCATATCTCACTGCTGCTTAAATCCATGGGAGTTGCGGGAACTCCATATCTTTAGAAATCAGAGTGCTCATTTCCCTGACTATGTGTGAAATTAGATGCTGACCTGTAAGTAGCCAGGTTGTACATGCTGATCTTGGTGAAATCCTGCAATAATGTGTTCTGCTGACATCATGGTATCATGAAACATCATGAAATGGGTGTATTTGGAAAAAAGGAATGAATTTTTTTTTGACAATTCCCATCTAATAAGATGACATAAGATTTTCATGATGGTGGAAAAATGATGAATTCTTTAAATCACCACAGTAAACAAACAACAAATAAAGCTTAGATTTACACACAAGAAATTCAGACTCAGGGAGTAGAGGACTAGGTTAAAATGAAGTCCATTATGAACATCTTGATGGCCAATATTTTTTAAAAGAATAAACCAAAATAAAACTATTGACACGCGTGAGGGCATTTCAGGAAGTGTGGCTGAAATCTGACAGAAATAGTCAGTTTATTTAAAATCTGGTGTTTCTAACACATCTGTATGACCAGGCAGATGCCTTATGTGGTACTCAGGACCCATCCCATACTTCTTCTGGTATTTACATTAGCTTTTGCAATTCTGTAAAATACAAACAAATTCAATATTCATTAAACATAAATTAAATCAGCGAAAGCAGAATTTATTCCATCATTTAGAAAGCTTTGGGTATTGCATATTCCATACAAGTCCTAGACTCTGACAGTGCTATAGGCCAAGGCAGTGCTCTGTGCATACATGTTCAGTGGTTATTAAATGTCCATGTCTTTAATTATGTGTTTATGGAGGAGTAAAGTTCCATAGAAAAAGCATTAAACTAATAAAATTAAACACACTGGAATTTCATGTTATAAATACAGCAAAACTTCATGATCTGCTCAAGACAGGGAAGTCTCAAGCCCTGCTGGTGCGGCTGCTTCCCCTGAGCCTCCCATGCAGCAGGGAGCTGGTCAGCACCAGTTGTGCCTCACAGACAGGCTACTGAGCTCAAGCTGCAGATGAGGAAAAAAGGCAAATAGCAGACAAAAATGTCAAAGTATGCAGCTCTATTAGCAGTCATGCTTAAACACATTCTGAGGTACCTGTGTGGTAACCTATTTCTCTCTACGGTTTTGGGCTTCGTGTAGCAGCTGTCATTACAGTAATGAAGTGATTAGATCTGCTCTGTTGCCTAATTACAGGACTAGAAATGGCATGCATTCCTGCAATCTAGTTAAGTACTCTATCTCTGAATCCTCTGGGTCACTCAAGGATAGTGTTTGGGAAACTATCTTTAGAGTACATAATTTTTTTTTTTAAGCGCACTTGATTGAAATGAGGAGTCTATCATATTGTAGAATTATTGATTACATTAAGTACTTTGAACTTACACAGTGTTTTTCTTCTCAGCATCTCCTAGTATTTTGCTACAAGGGGCAAATATTATTAGTCCCATTGCAAATTGAAAACTTGGGGGAAAAAAGGAGAATACATTATTTATTTAGAATTTCCATCAAATGTTACAGCAGGACTAGCTAGTTAATGACTAGATACCCTTTCCTTTAATGTCCTTGAGAGGATGCTACAAGCAAAAGACCTTTTGTTGCATTTCTTTTGGATGAAAGGATCTTCCATGCAGGTCCTGGTGCTATCGGTTTTGGGTACAAAGTAAGACTGCTCACAGCCTCCAGCTGGATACAGTACCTGCAACTTTTCTTTCCCAGAACAGTTCCCCACTCTTTGTACAGTTCTATATAGTCATATTAATGGTAGAAACACAGTATTACAAGAGAGAAGACTTCACATGTCTGCCTTACTTATTGGTATTTACCTGTATAGAGGTAAGACTGCCTTCATACCAGCTCCTGACATCTTTGGAGATGGAAAGCTTAACCTGCTCCTTACCAGCATCTGTTTTATTTTCTTCCAGCAGCTGTATATTTGCCCACCTAAAATGTATTTCAGCACTGTGGGCTTAAATCCCTCTCCTGTCTGGGCTTACATCCCTTAGTGTCATATCTGGGACACTTGGTGTGACCAGAAGTTGAACATCTGAATCAATTCTACCTGCCTTGTCCTGCAGCCTCTTCCGGCAAATGCGTGCTAGCAGAAGATGCTGTTCACTTAGCAATGCATACAACTAAATGTGTACCTCCCTACAGCAGACAAGATAATCATTATCAGTGGAACATGCACAACTCAAACGTTGGCAGAGGCTCTTCACACCGGAAAAGGGATTCAGTACTTTTGATTCCCACTGCTTTCACTCATCTGCAGGTCCCTCCTGTTTAACCATCTATTTCATGTTGCTTAGTCAGAAGATGAAGAAAACAGGTAAGAGTAATTTTTTAACAAGACTGTGTCAGAGGTGAAGTGCAATAAAATTTCAAAGACTCATGTAAAAGTCTAAATGTTGGTTTAAAAAATGTATCTTGAGGAAACTGATAGTGTAAGAAGTTCTTAGAAGATCAGAGTGCAACACATGCTTTGCCAGTAGACCTGGTATGTAAAGCTCTGAGTAACCAGAAGGCAAAATATATATTACAATATGTAGGATATATAAATTTGCATTATTATTTTATAGCTAAAATTTACAGATATGTAATGTATATTATATATTAGCTGATGCTGCTGTAGCTCTTATAATAAATACATTTTTAAAAAGTTCCTGAGAATGGGTTTAGAACTTGTATTTCATGCAGGAGCTTGACTGTAGTTTGCTAAGTGTATACCTAGTCCAAAATGGCCATTTAGAAACGCTGTCTTCCTAAAGCCTTGCCTTGGCAGCAAGCCACAGCCTGATCCTGCAAATGTTGTGCACTCAGGTGGTGAAGTCACATTGGAAATATTGTTATGGGCTAGTGTACAAAGCCCAATGTGTTTTTAGTACCACCATCGTGGCCTAATGCAGATGTGAAAGGAAGGCATAACTGCATTTTGAAAATGTGTTCTGAAATATTCATGTTCATCACAAATGCTACCTGGTTCAGGTTGTGGATGCTTTTCTAGAAGATTGTAGTCTAAAACGGCAGTTTTCAGAAAGAGTTGTGGTGCCGGTTTTGCAGAGTCCATCACACCTCTATGCATGCACAGGGGGGCTGTGAGAAGTTGCCTCTTAGGCAGTCTCAGTCAGTGTTAGGGCTGGCCAGAAGCTTCCTGAAGACAATGAAGGCAGAGAGACATGTAAAAAAAATGCTGTGCAGAAGCCCTTTCTGCAATTCGGTCCATAATGGGTACTCCAGGATGTAATGATGTAAATAATTGCTTGGAAATTACAAGGGCCCAGGGGCAAGGAGCAATCCGTGGAGGAGCATGCCGACCTACTAGGCTGCAGTTGCACAGCCATCTCATTTCCTTCCAGCCAGGCTGGGGCACACATCTGGGTTAGGAACATTATCCCAAGCCTTGAGCTCAGATCTGTTCGCAGAAGGGCCATTGCAAAGGCAGAAATGGGCAGGTGGTGCACAGGCAGCTTTGCTTCTCTGAAGCCTGAGCTAGCATTTTTAACTCATGAGAGTTGTCTACAACAACTTGTCTGGGACCTGACTTCCCGCTGGAAGAGACTGGACAAGAGATTATTAATCCCACCTCTTCATGTCCCCTTCCCAGACTGGGTGCTCAAGAGTCCCCACTGCACTGCTGTTTCCTTTCCCCAGAGCGGGACCCTCCCTGGGACCCAAGCAGCCTCAGTGGGGGCACGCCATGACAGCAGCAGCACTGGGGTGCTTGGGATCAGAGCAGGCCACAGCACTGTCAGACCTGGCAAGGGCTGCCTCATAACACAGGGGAAGGGGCTGGTGATGCTAACCGTGGGTAAGACTCAGAAAGGATGCTCCATATACTGACCTGGAGGGAGCACGATAGCTCATTCCAGCTCCCTGCAGCAGTGATCACAGCCCTTCAGGAGCTATACAGCTCTCTGGGTTATAAAACTATTTATTCCTGCATCCCAGGTAAATGGCACTGTTCTGCAATTTTCCTTGGGTTTTGCACTTTTTGTTTTTTTCCACTAAAGTCTGTGGTTTAGTGCAAGGTTGAGAGTTGGGAAAATCTGGATGCTGAGTGGCAGATTTGTGACAGACAAAAGTAGCTGGGCCCAGCCACAAACTGCTCTCCTCTCTTCTTGGTTGAGACAGGACAAATCCAGTCCCACAATTCCCCCCCAAGCCACCTAATGCTTGGAGCATGCCTGGCACAGGAAATGTCAGGATTTTGATTATGGTTTTAAGAAACCCAAATCAGGACCTTAAGTGAAAGAGGGATTGGTCCTTGGGACATGCCCACTGCCACAAACAAAACCAGCAGCCCGTACTACAGGGAACCAGGAAACTAAAAATATGGTTTATCACAACTTGATTCACGTGCATAATTCTGTTTGAAAATGTTTTGGGTTTAACCAGGGGAGTGACTGATTGTCAATTGCTGAGAACCTCACCCTGTGCTCAGTAAATATTCTGCAAGCAGAGAGGCAGCATCTGTGAATGATCAAGAAGCTCTTGAAGCTTACAGCACTATGCAGTTATTACAGTCTGAGCATTTTTTAAGCAGAGCAAATATTTGCTTTCAATTTCACGGCTAGCTGTTGCTGGTGACACATGTGGCCTCTATGGGCACAAGCACTCACTGCCTCCTTGTTTGCCTTTTGGTTTTCCAGCAGGAGAAGGGTTTGGTATACATATAGTATTACAAATATAAAATTATTTGCTTTTCTCTGACATTCAGCTAGTTTGAAAAGGCTACTGATGCTTTTCATTTAATTTCTCATGTGGATTAAACAAATATTTAATTTCTCATGTGGATTAAACAAACACGTGCCACTCACAACAAACACTGCTGCTCATGACTCATTAAGTTGTGCTTCCTAACCAGGTAATCAATTGCCTGAAAATGTTGCGACAACAGAGTTGATGACCTGTGTAATGTGAAAAGGAGGGTAACACAACCAAAGGCTGCCTTCTTCAGGCCTTTTGCACACAACAGTGCTGTGTTGGGACTTCTAAAAATGGAGGGTTTTTTTTCTCATCATTTTAATCTCATGCTTGGGAAATTTTTGGATTGAAATTTATGGTTTTCCCCTGCCCTTTTCCTTACCTTGTTTCTCTTTATTTAGGCTAAATTGCATCATAAATAACATTATGTCACATTACATAATGAGCAAGGTGGAGCACCAATGTCATTAATTAGGGATAGACAAAACTTTCCCTTTTCAATACCTTCGGTGCATAACTCTTTGCTAATTAAAAGACCCCACTGCCAGCTCACCTGCATTGCCCCATACGCTGATCCAGACCTCATCCCAGTATGCCTTATGGACACAGGGACAGTAAGCACACCCTGTACCCTCCCTCATTTTTGTGATAATATGCAAAATATAGGTGGTCCATCTGGAGCTGTTGGAGTATGGATACTTATTTGCATGATCTCTTAGAGTTTTGGAGTCCACACAGCACATTTGGAGAATGAAATAAAACTTTTAAAAATAACTTTTCAATCTAGTGTTGAACAGCTCTTGGAAAATATTCGTCTACTAACAAAAGTGACCGCCACCCCCCAGCATTTATCCAGTCTAAAAATACTGTGTCATACAGAATTCACTCATATTTCATTCGTGAGTCTATAATTTTCTCTAAGAATTTATTTCTTGCTGTGGAAGTATTTATTTTCTCCCATGCCAGTGACGCTAGTGCTTGAAGTGTTTATGTTGTTGTCATGCTGCTGCAGTAAAACTTGCCCTTGGTTTTCTGCTCATCTGGATTATTCTGTGTTAGCACATCATGAGAGATGGCAACAAGCCAGGACACAATTCTTGGAGATGGGGTGCACTAACACACTCTGGCAAGAAGAGGTTTGCACACTGAGTGAGGCAAATATTGAGCACACATAGCTGTCCCTGGGTAAGATGTAGAAGTAAACTTCAAAGCTTGGCAGATGTGGAGGGAAGCTGCTCTAAGCCAAATTGGGTGTGTGTAAGTTTCGCCACCCAGCAGAAAAGGTACCTGGTACTTGCTCAGCAAAATGGAGAGATTTGGTAAATTTGTCCCTTGAACTGTGAGGAGGGGTAATGTATCACCTGCCTGACGTGAGAATGGGAAAGGAGCACTCGATGTGCAGTGAAACTTAGTTTCATAGCAAACTTTGGTTTGCTGCTTCCATTTCAGATCTGTACAAAAGCTTGTGTTCCTGCAAGCTTTTTTTATTTCAATTTTTTTTTTGTCACCAGTTTATCTAATAGAAGATATAATGCCTACTTACAAAACTTGTTTTGTTTATTTCTTATGCCTTTTGGCTACAATGATGCTACATCTTTTGATACAGATATGTGTTGAATACAACTTATTTTGATATACATGACAGCATATTCTCATCTTTCATTTTGCATCATATGAAGGAGACAATATGTTCTTGTGAAAAAGTTCATGGAGGGAAGTAACAAAATTAAATTATGATTCCTATGATTTTAAAATGGACTTTTCTGAGAATGTGTTCCTCTGCTATACTGTAGTTTTTCCACAGTCCTGTTTACAGTGTACAGAAAGATTTCGATGTTACTTCTTTGACATCTAAATTGATAAGTTTTTAGTTTATTTCTGGTTTCCCCCAATTTGGTTTTGAATCTATAGCTTTGTCTCTTTTGTATTTTCTGTTCCAGGAGATAGGTATGCACCTTTCAGACAAGTGGGAAGTGATTTATCTTTGATAGAAATATGTTATGACATGTAATGCTCTTATTGATCTATCATGCTGTTATCCTCAGATGTGCTTTCCTTGCAGAGCTGTTTTCTGTATTAAAGAAATGAGCAGCTGAAATTCTGATAATCCCAAGCTAAATCTGAATCACGCTCATAAGTCTAAATATAAGACTAATAGCAAGATGTGATCAGAGTTTGCATATGTCAGCTTCATTTGCAAAATCAAATTCTGACAGGAAATGGAAAACAAGAAAATCATCCTCAAGAGGATCTTAATAACCTCCAAATTGGAATAGTTTTAACTTTTTTCATTTGATCCTCTTTAAGGATTAATACAATACATCAGGATGGTACTTCCTATACAGGAAAATTAACAGACAGCAAATGATGTTAAAAGGTCTTATATGCAGAATGAAAAAAAATATTTGTAACAAGAGGAGAATGAGAAGTGAATTTAAAGGAAATAGTTGCTTTTTCGTAACTTTTCTACTTAGCAGCAGCAGGCAGGAATTTTCCTAATTTTCTCCGAAGTAATGGTCACTAGCTAGTCAATGGGAAGGAAACACAGCAATATTGTTCTGTGTGCTGTCATATGACTTCACCCAGCAGATAACAGTGGCTTTGCCGGCCCGCGTGAGGGGCCGGGGGAAGCTCCGGGTCTGCAGCATCGCCACTGCCCTCTTGCTGGACAGCGTTCTGTGAGCACGCACGGCGAGGGGACACCCGCCTTGAAACAAAGCATTCACCAGCGGCCACCTGGAGTCGGCTATCTTTGTCTTCCTAATTCTCCTGCTGAGAAGACTCCTTCCAAAAGTGACCATGTCTTCCCTGAGACACCTTCAGGTCCATTAGCTCAGAAGTTCCCCAAAACATTAACTGTGAAAGGACATCTGTGAGAAATTCCTTGACTGGTGCAGCTGAAGGAATGTCTGAGAGTATTTGTAAGAGCCCATAAAGCTGAAAAAATGGTGTGTTCAAAGGCCAAATGCCTGGAAAATACATCCCAGAGGCACAGTTTGTTTTTGCCACGCTTGGCCTTCCTGGCCATGCACTCTCTTATGGGTGCCATGTCTGATGCTGTGAAACACATGCAGGTATTTCAGCCTGGAAAATATAATGAGAACAGTTTTGGTAAGGATCCAGCAAAGTTTGTAATAGGTTTAGGTATCCACAGCAGGCCCGGGAACTGGGGTCTTCTCATGCCACAGGGATTCTCCCTGTCACCTTTCTCAGCACATGTCCTGGTTACTTGCTCATTTCAGTGCAAAGTTTGAGCTCCAATTTCTTTCTTCAGTTTCCAAATTAATTCTGTATAGGAGGTCTTGGGAAAACAACCAACTTGTTTTAGGCTTGAGTCCAAAAGTACTTTAAAATAAGCATTGGTTAGTGAGGCCATTCAAGCTACTTAAAGCATATACTTAATTTGGATCCCCAGAGCCCCAAACACTGTGCAGGGAAGGCCAACTTTGCCTTTAAGTTCAGGCAAGGCTGGACCAAGTGCTGGTCTTTTTCTTCAGCAGCATCATTGCACTTGGAGTACAGCTGCTTATGTCCTCACAATAAAAGCATCCTTAGGATTGTAATAATGATGCTGTCAGGTTTGAAGATGGTTTTAATAATTCCCAGACATTCTTCTGTGTAGAAAAAGTGAAGACCTTTACTGGATTTTGGAGGGGATTTGCAGCTCTCTGTTTGTGCCTCAATTAATCCATGTTAACTTTGTGGTTGGTTTAGAAAAAGTGAAGGTAAATATGTGACAGCTAGTACCAATATCACATGAGATCACCATTGTTAAGACTATAAATCTCTTCAAAGCAAAGAATTTATCCATTTTTGTGTCTTCCAGATAAGTGAACAACTTGGCAACAGCAACATGATCCAAATTAATTATTCAAAGTCTAAACTTCTTGCAATTTCTGTATTGCTATGATCTGTAAAATAATTCATCACTGTCATCTGCCTTTGGTGCAGCCAACTATAAAGAAAAATGAAAACGGCCTCACATTCCATTAACATACTTCTTCACCTTGTTATTCTTTTCAATAGGCAAAGATATCCTTCCTCAAAACACAGGCGTAGTTCAGGCCACCTCTTTTGTTCCACAAAAGCTGTTTTTAAATCCCCAAGAACAAAGATATTTCCTATGAGTCAAGGCAAATTCCTCCCTTCAAATGTGAGTATCACCATCAATCTTCTGGCCAGAAAACATACTTACTCTCTTTTCCTTCCTATCCTATTGGTTCCTGGAAAATTGCGTCATTCCTGCCCTTTTTTAAAAAGTTATTTTCAGGAAGTGGAGTTTCTAACTCAAGGTCAGAACCTTTTTTATGACTTTGCAATTTGTGATTCAAAATGTTGTAATTGACCGTGAGTAGAAAAGCCTATGGCATTGCTGGCATGTTTTGGTATAGAGCAACAATCCTAGGATCCCTCAAAGCTATGGATCAGGCTCACTATTTCCCTAGGGAATGAGTAAGGTTTTACATTTTATATTTGTAGCACCAAAACTCATCAGTATAAAAGCTTTTTACAAAACAAGAGAACCCTTTTCTGGAGAGAGGCACACACATGCCTGTGTATTTGCTCTGTAGCTGCTTAGGAGAAGGAGGAATGCTCTGCCTGCAGTTTGCCTGTGAGGCTGTTGAGGGGCTGCACCAGCTGTTGCTGCCCAGCACTTCTTGGCTGCCCTGAGACACTTTGCTGTGCCAGGAACCAGTATTGCTTTGTTTTCCAGGATTAGTTTCCTCATTGTCACCTTGAAAACCAGGATGGGAAAAGGTTTATGTATCTTTGTCTACGAGCCAGAAAAAAGTAAAGTCTGAAAAAACTTAATCATCCCTTTTTGGCTTATTTGTAATAGTTACCCACTCTTAAGAACCCGTGTTTAAATGGTGATTTGGACCTCCATGCTACTCCAACAAGCTACCTCCTTGATTTCACTGAGCATATAAACTCTGGTGATTGCTCACAGTCAGCAGGAAAGGTTCTGGCTTACAGTGATTTATTTTATTGCTTATGTTAATGTGCCAGTGGGATAGAAGATAGCCTTGTGGGCACTAAGTAACAAGAGTTAAGTAATGACTCAGGTTGCCCTTGGAGACTGTCAACACATACAGTTTTCTCCACTATTTTTTTCACATTATTTCAAAAAAATTCCAAATGATTATGAATACTTATTAATTGAGCTGCTTTACAGGCTCTACTGGCTGATGTTCAGTTCTTCACACTTTCTTTTGTATGTACCTTATCCAGGATTATTTCCACAAAGTCCTTTCTCCCTTTCTGTTCAGGGAAGGCAAGGACACAAATAAATAACCACTAAATCACTTTGGGGTTTCTGATGTTTTGCACAGGCATTCTTCTCATCTCCCTTTTCATTTGTCAGTGAGTCTACTTTCTCTCTTCTTCACCATTATGAAATCATTCTCCTTTTCTGTTCCTCTCCAGGCCTCTTTTCTCTTCTATGTTTCTTCTGGCTTGCTTTCCTCCCCTGTGACTTGTGCTTCAGTGACTGCCATTGCCAACTCCAAAAATGCAGTTGTTGTCTACATTTTCACTCCTGCTTGTGGGAGCCCTCAATGACACTGTCCTGCTTGTGAACATGCTGGGGAGGGTGAGAAGGAGACCTGAGGGATCAGCAGACCCCACTGTGATGGGCACTTGGCCAGCAGGGGCGGCTCCTTTCCCTGTGCAGGATAACTGGCTGCTGGCAGCTCTCATTCCCACCCTTTAACCACCATGAGCAAGCAGCCCTTTTGTAAGCACACACACGAGTTTTTGTCTTGGACACCTTTCTCTTTTGGGCAGCAGCCAGCTCAGTGGCCTGACCACCTCTTTGCCCCTGCATCTGCCAGCTTTCCACATCTTCTAGCTCTCTGGAAGGCTGCAGGAAAAGTGGACTCATGGCTAAAGCCAACACAGGTTAATGAAAAAAAGCACAAACTCTGAGGATTTGCAAGCCAGATCAGTATGCAGAGCAGCAGGTAAGCATGGCCAGGCTGCAGCAGGAGGATGCAGAAAAAACTTTGTGCAGTTACATTTTCAGTTATGCTCTCCTGCGCCAAACGCAATCCATAGTTCAGTAACATTAATGCATCTGTTGGCTTTCATAGTCACTACCATGATATTGCAATATTTCTCACTGTTTCTTTACCACTGAGTCTTTAAAATACTCCTCCTCTTTTATACTTCTATAAAACATGGCAGTCAGTTTGTTAGACTGGGTGGAAAGGTCCACTTGGAAATCTGTTCATCTTTTCAGTCTATGAAAAGATCATATGGGAAGCTACAAACAAATGAAAAGCAAAGACATTTATTTGTGAGAAGAAAAGAAGTGCCAAGAGTTTGTAAAACCTTGGGAGAATTAGAAAAGTGAGTGGTCTTAGGTGTCTGTAGTGGAGGGGGAAGGGAAAGCTACAATACATTACTCTGAAGAAGAGTGAGAGAAATGAAAGCAGGCAAGATTCTGCAGAGGAACTTCTTTAGTTTATCTCTGTGTTATTGAACTATATATAATAACTCATTGTGCACAGACAGGGAAAGCACCATTCCAGTAACTTCAGCAGGGAAAAGTCTGAATCACACAGGCAGCTTGATTCAGATAACAGCAGAACAGACAGAAACAAAATAAACTGTAAAAGTACTTTGGATTCCATGTATTTAATTTACTAAGTATTTATAAAAGTAAGAAGGCAGTGAAAGTAGTTACACTAAGTAGTTGTTGATGCCTTTTTCAGAAGGATTTCATGGTTATTTGATTATTCTGGATGACAAAGATTGTGTCCGATTCTTTCCAACACTTATCCATATTCGAGTATGAGAGGAAATACTTCAGAGGTTTAGTTTCAGTGAATCTGCTGCTAGAAAACACAGAAGAAGAAGACTGATGTTCCCTGCCAGACTTTGCAGGGGAGGATGGCTGGATATTCTAGTAGTTAGCCATGCTCAGACATAATAACCGTCATAGGACTTTTCCACTGGGACTTGGAGATAAGCAGTGTGTTGATCCAAGATACCAATTGTTTAAATGTGTTGAGAAATTTAACCACAAGATGGAAACTGGCTCTGTTAAGTGCAGGAGTACTGAAATGCTGCATTTGACCTACCACAATGGGTGGAAATCTGTGGCAGCAAGAAAACACAAACATTTGTTGTATGTTAAATTACAAACTTGATTTTGAAATACAGCGTGACCCGGGTGGTGACTTGGCCTGTATTTTCTATGGTAGTTTATAGGAACTTACTGCAGTACTTAGGGCTGAGTCTTGGGGGAGAAAAAGGCTGCTGCACTTAGGTCTCATAATCAATTCAGTGTTCACATTAACTGTCTGAAGGAGCCAGGATGTGAAATACAGCATACCTGAAATGAATGCTCTCATGGAGGAAATGAAGATTAAAAACCAGCTTGTATTGGCTGTTAGAGTGAGTACAGGCTTCCATAGTGCAACGTATGAGAGGAATTAGAGAATCATGGGTCTTTCTGGGACTGAGAAAAACAATTCAGGTGTGGAAATCAGTACAGGCTCTTGTCTGGTTTACTGGAACAGGAACTTGTATTCACTTCCCCATTTCACTTTTTACTGTCTTTCCATTTAAGTGCAAATAGATTGGAATGGCCCTCGTACCTCTGTTCCCAGAGTGTCCATGCAGACACACTTTTGCAGTCAGGTGAGAGAGAGACCTTTGGGAAGAAAGTGAGTGCCAAAAGCTGGCACAAGCAGAAACCATGCAGTCCCTCTGAGCTGGGTGATGGCAGCAGGCTATGGACTGTCCCCTTGGGGGGCGAATCCGTGTTAGTGCAGATTTCATAATTTTTTGCTCTCAAGACATTCGGCTCCATTTCTGCAGGCAGGCTGGAGGATGCAGCAGCCTTGCTGTTCCTGGCACTGCTCCTTGGCAGGAAATACCTGCACCCAGCCCTGGTCCCTGGTAACTTCAGCAGCTTCTTGTGACAGCTCAGTTTCCTGCAACTGGTGTTCTTAGGAACTTCCTCGCTTGTTTCCCAGAAAAAAACATCCCTTATATGTAATTTTCATTTAAGTCCAGTAATCCTCACAGAGCAACAGTTTCACAGCGAATGCCTCCCTAGCCATGTCAGAAAAGCAAGTACAAATGCAAATATTTTAGGGGCAGGTTTTTTCAAACCAGTCTTCTGAAGGTCTCCTGGTTGCCACTGTTTTCTGATGGACAAAGAGGGAAACTGTTCATGCTCTCTGTGGCTGCTTTTCACATTTCCACAAAGCTGAGGCTCTGCTGTGGCCTTTTTGATCCCCATTTTAGCATTTTCCTTGGTGTTTTCCTCAGCCATGGTGCTGGGGCATGCTCCCTATGCCTTGCCCACAGCAGAAACTCCTGCCAGTTTTATTCATTGCCCGAGTCCTCAGTGGGGTTTGAGGGGGACCTCCAGGTGACAGCGCTGTGGGCAAGGTGAGGTGCCCAGAGGGTGGTTCATGCCACCTCTCATGAGACCTGTCTGCCTGTCTGTCTGGTCTATGTAGTCACCTGAGCTCCAGCCCCAAGGTACATTTCACCAGTGCATTGAATCATCTCACTGCAGTGAGCAGGAAGGAGCAATATTGGAGGTTCAGGAACTGATATTTATTTTAACAAAAAGTAGATGTGTGATTGACCACATTAGCCCCAGCCCAATAACTCGTGAGCATTTGGGAATACCCAAAGCACCTCACTTGGCTGCATTTAATTTTGCTGCAATGTGACCTATTTGGAGATGATGTGAAGATTATCAAAGATCATGAAAAATCTAGTTATATTAGTTACCCTTCCTTTCCAAGACCCATACTGAGTTTCCACATTATTGCTGGTACCTATCCAACATATATCACCGATCAATTTATGTTCTGCAACTGGAAAACCTTTTTTTTTTTCCTTTTTCTATATGTAAATATTAATGAAAATAAAAATTACCCCTGATTTGTAATTTAAATAATATTTTTAAACATGGCTGGTTACTGGGATTACCTGACTGTTCTCTTATCAGAGTATGTTTCTCTTCTTTCAAATGATACCTAGCTTCAGATGATTCTCCTGACATTTTCCATCATGAGTAACTGCAGCAGGGTGGTGTTTTTGTGCATCTCTGTGGAAGAACAAGCAGACTACATGATTTAGCCCATTTGAGAATAAAATCAGGGAGAAGAGTATGTTTTCCTGTAGTAAAATAATAAATTGTATTTCCTGGAAAAGTTGCCCCTGCCCTGTCCCCTACCTCAGGACTTCGTGCTCAGCCAAAGGTTTGAGGGGCAAGGGTTGCCTGAACAGAGTGTGGAAGTGGCCTTCTCTGGGCTGCTGAAGAGCTGGAGGGGTGGCCAGAGAATAAAAAAATAGGGCTGGTAGTTACAGTGGTGCCCATAAGGAGACCAGGTGGGCAGAGACTAGAAAAATCAAAGGAATGTATTTCCAGCTGTGCCTGGGTAAAATAAATGTGGAAGGATTTGTGCTGGGCTGGGGCAGGCACATAGTCAGGAAGGTAGTGGGATGAAGGAAGGTGGCTTGCAAGAGGAACTTCAAGAGGTGGTGTTCCAGGGGAACTGGCAAACTGGGACAAAAGTGCAAGCAAGAGTGACAGAGTTGACAAAGTCACCTTATGACAGCCAAAAGCAGCTGTGCAAGAAGATAGAAGGAAATGCATGTAAAAGCAGGTGAGGTCTGGACTGTTACTCTTAAGAGACTGGAAGTAGAAAGGCCAAGGAAACTGGTGCTGGGCACATCTACAGTGGAGATGGGATGGCATGTCCACATTAATTGAAGGAATGGAGACTGCCTCATGGCATCGTGGTTTCTTGTGGAGTTGAAATTTGGGCATACACTGGCCATGCTCTGCTCTGCGTCTCCAGAAAGGAAACCTGGGCGCACAGACTGAATGGGAGCTGTGATGCCCTGCGAACAGGGGTATGGGCTAAGCCACAGGGCACCTGAGGACATGACCTGACACAATCCAGCTACTGCCTGAACACTTGGGGGTGAGATGGCTAGGCATGACCTTGGGACAGGACAGACTTGGCAAGGCCAGGGTGGAAGAAAGAAGCAAATTTCAGGGGAACTAGAAGAAAGTAAAGGTGCCATCTGTCTCCTCGGCAGATGTCAAGACATTCACAGAGCTCAGCATTGTGAATAAACTTGAAGTGACAACCCTCTTTTGGAGCAAAGACCTTGTGGCAGGTAGAGAGACTCAAAGCATGGGATTTTAGACACCATCCCAACATAGTTTCAGTTCCCTTTTCTTAAAAATCATTGCACCATCTCATTCATCTCACAAGATGAGCAATCTTCATCTTTCTTGGGAGAAATATGATGTAGGAAAGACTGCTTCTCATGTTATTTAAGTTGATGGAATTGCCTGACTGTAAAGGTGAGCTTAATTGTTCAGCTTGTCAAGCAGCATTCTAGGGAAACGGCTTCTGCACTGCTATGAAGTTCCTGTGGGATGACATGCACCTTATGAGAATAAGCCTTTCCAGACATGATCACCCTTTCCAAATGGGTCCTAGCTTGGTGCTTAGGGTCCTTGTTTCAAGAATGATCATCATGAAAAACCTGTCTGAAGTTGCTGCAATACAAACAACATTAAATTGCGGACTCAAATACGTGGTGGTGCCACAGTGCTGCCTCTCCACGCTCCAGGTCCCCACAGTTGTATACTGATTAACACCTTCTTAAAGGCCTGCAACACTGTGAAAATGAGTAATTCATGTTCCACAAAGATGACATTAAAATGAGAACTTGAAAGGAATGAAGGCATTCATCCCTCATCAGGATGGGCTTTGGAATTTGAGCAAACACATAAACACTGAACACAGAGAAAGCATCTTAAAAAAATAAAATAATGAAGAGCTACTAAGTGAGGATTCCAGAAAAGATACTATGTGATCTTGTAACTAATGCAACCTTAATTGAGGCATTCCCTAATTTCAGAGCATTTAACTATCCTTCTTTAATACTCCTTTTGTAAAGTGTTTTCCTGTACACATGACACTCTGAGTTACAACTCCAGTGTCTTTCACTCAATTCTGAATATTTGGGACAGATATTCCTATCACTTGATACAGATTTACGGTGAACTAAGAACACATATGCTGCACTTGGGTTGTATCCACTTTCCAAAATGGAAGCAAACCAGACATACCAGTTTTGAAATTTTTTACATGAGCAGTTATTCTTCTCCTGGAAATTCAAATGAAGGAAAGTGGCACAGGATTTTAGCAAGACTTACTCACTTATTACACTTACACAAGATCTAACACATTTGGTCTATTCTCCAGGTATGCCTTTTCCACAAAAGAAATTACATAATGCAGGGTCCTTGTAGAATTTAACCTCTCATTTTAATGCCCAGACTTGTTCTCTTTACCCTTGTAGTGTCCTAAGTCATGGATGTAGTTGTATGCCATTTTTTCCCCCCTCTCTCCTGAAAAATGCTCAGTAAGTTAAATATGCATGAAATTAAAGGTACACTTCTAACATCATCTTAAAAGAAAATCCTCCAAATGCCTCCCCCAAGAAAAACATTACACCATTGTTTAGGATTATCTATTTATTTATTTCAGTTAAAACAAACATACAATGTTTCATTGAAACTGTGTTGCTGGCCACCAGTCTAGCCAGCAACCCTAGCTAGACTGCTGGCCTCTACCAATAAGGTGGTTATTTACATATGTACACGGATGTACCGCAGGATGCCCGAATTTGGCAGCCTAACGAGTGTTAGATCACACAGGTGGTTAACTTGCTGCATTCAGGAAATCGTAACATCCATGGGAAATTTTAGAGAGAAAGTATACATGAACCTGAACAATGCTTTCTATGGACCCAAGTGATTCCTGTGTTTATTGCGACATATACATTTGTAATAAATACAATCTTAGTGTTTTCTTACACACCTTACGTGTAACACACTTATTTCATCTCTGTAAGCATTACACTTTGTTGTAAAAGGCTCCTTCCTTTGACAGCTGTTATACAGATGTACAACATGGACAATTCCTTGTTTGTTACATCATCCTTGAAATGATGTAACAATCAGTAATGAGAGAGGAATATATACATAAATCCTGGACTCCAAACCTACATTATATACATCATACTTACAGTATATACACACATACAATTTATGTACATAGACTATCATAAATATTGAAAAATAGTTTTAGTTTTAATGGATTAATGCTTTATAAATAACGTTACATTTATGACTGAAATATCATGGAAGACAGTAATGTCTAACTGAGGTGACAGAACAGTGGTTTAATACTGAAGCTGCTCTCTTAGGTGATTCGTAATGTAGGTAACTTTAAACAGACAGGTTTGGAAAAAAATAGTAATTAAAAAAATCACACGTTGGAAATCGACCCAGCCAAGTGGAACTCAACTGTTGCAGGTGGAAAGTCAGTCATCAAATTATGTAACACAATGTACAATCTGGAAATTGCTACATTCAGAGAATTAGTGACATGTACAATACACTATGAGGTGTCATCACAAAAATCTTCTTCCCTTCTGGTTGCCAAGAAGGACTTTGTAGTAACTTCTCACTTACAACTCCTTACTCTTCTATGGTTGCTGTGAGAAAGGAGGATATTTCTCACATTCTTTCCTCTTCAAATGCTGGCAAGGGAAGCACTTCATCCCTTATGTGCTACAAATTGCTCAAAGGTAGAGAACATTTTAATCCTCTTCCACCTTTGCACATTTGTGGAGGAAGAAGAAAAGCTGCCAAAGTACTGAGGAGGCACGTGCTCAGCACTTCTGTGGAGATCAGGTAACATGGGATAGTTAGCCATGGATGTATAGTACCTGAGGCAGAGAAGTACCTACGGAGCGTTAAGTCAGTGCTGACTCCAGGATCATTAACTGCCAGTTGAGTACCACCGAATTAATAGTACAAATAACACAAGAGGAATCTAACTTGTCATTACAGTTTTACACTATAGTCTTAGTGACCAGTACTTACAGTCATGCAGAAGTATCAATACAAAATACCTGCAGTTGTTTTTCCATAGATTTTAAATGGCTGGGCAGAGCTTGACATTATCTGCCAAATGGTGACTATTGTTTAGATTTATTTCTGATTAATTCTACAAGAGCAAAAAAGTCTCAGGCACTGTTTCATCAATGGATTACAGGCCTTTACTTGTTCTCTCTGACACAACGACCAAGTGGGACTTTGTAAATCAGATTTTTAAAACATTGTGTCAGATGACGACAGTTGACCACACTGCCATGACTATTTCATTACTAATCTCTATCTAGGCTTTTGTACCCAATATTGCTGTGTTTGAGAACCTCTTATAAGCCAAGTACGCTGTTATACAAGTGTTACCTCTCTTCAACCCGGGACAAGAATGAAAGAGTAAACATGCACTAGAAACAAAATAGCTCATCACAACCATACAGCACCTGTGTCATCAGCTAGGGCTCATTAGAAACTTATCTATTTCTGAAGCAAACAAGTATGAGATGACTATCCAGCCTATGAGGTTATCTTTAATACTACTATACAGTATAAATTGGAAGAGGAGTCCCAGCTGCGTATGTGAAGAGAGTTTGTACCAAGCATGAAATATTGGTGCAGTTATTTTGTGGATTTGACTCAGAAACAGAACAGTCAAGTAATTCAAAATCCAATAATGGATGAGGAATTTGAGAAATACTGTACAGTTTTTGAATATTATACAACTAGAAGACTACATTAGGACTTTTTTGTTTTCCTACAGTGTTTCAAGATAGATTGGACAGAAAAAAATCCCAACAAACATTGTTAAAACTGACAATGGACCTTATTAATAAAGGGAACTTGAGGAGGGAGTTTTGTATTAATGGCATCATATGCTCCAGTGCCATTCAGTTTCTATCTACAACAGGAAAAAAACCCCAAAAAATTAAAAACCCCAAACCCTGTTTTACTCAATTGCACTACTGAGTACCTCAAGAAGGGAAATGTCAATGCCATCTTTACAATTTTAGATTACCTATGCTTTTCTCAAATGTACCCTTTTCTAAAGGGTGGGTTTCTTTAAAGTTTGAAAATTTGCATTTCCACACCATTTTTGGTAACTCTAGTTACTTATGTTAACTGACAAATGATTTTCAGGATTACTTTCACTCTCATTTGAACTAAGGGAATTTCATGGGGGAGCATTTAATATCAGAATTTTGACCTGAATCGGCTCATTTTCTGTTTTGGTCATTAGAAGCATTTTTAAAATAAAATTTCTTCTAATTATCCCTCTACAGAATCATAAAATATGTTGAGTGGGAAGGGACCCATCAGAATCACCACGTCCAACTCCTGGCCATACACAGGGCACCTCAAGAACTACACCATGTGCCTGAGAACGTTGTCCAAACACTTCTTGAACTCTGTCAGGCTGGTGCTGTGACCACTTTCTTGGGGAGCCTGTTCCAGTGCCCAACTACCCTATGGGTAAAAAACCTTTTCCTGATATCCAACCTAAACCTACCCTGAACTCAGCTTCATGCCCTTTCCTTGGGTCCTGTCACTGGTGACACGAGTGAAGAGATCAAGAAAGTCAAACTAAATTTAATTTAGGACACTAATTAAATATTTTTTCTGAGCTCTTCTGTTATTTTTTCCTTCTTTTTAGAAAAATGTTTCTTAAAGTCAAAATAGTGCTTTTGAGGTCCATAAGAATTTTTGGTACAAAAAATAATAGCATTTCTCTCTCTCGCTCTCTCATTGGTTATTTAAACACTTTGCTGTAAATTAAAGAGTTCTTTCTCACATCAAATGGTTCCATTAGGCACATTCAAGTAAAATAACAAAATATCCAAGTAACAATGACGAAAGCCAAACATGGCTTGATAAAAGTCTACAGAGAGTTCTGTCCATTCTCTGGAATGGAATAAAGTTGTCACTTCCTTCAGCCGGACACTCATGTGGTTTGATGTTAATATCCACTTCCATCATGCAGAATTGTTTCTTAAAGACAGAGTTCAGATATTCTACAATCAGAAGAACCATCAACAAAGAATCTGCCTTTTAAAGGAAGCCGAATAGCACATTTTCGTTCTCAGTAGGTATCTGAGTGAACACTGGCATTTGAAGTGGAGTATTACAGAGATTAAACTAGGGCAGTTAATGGCCACCAGATGTAACATTCTGGGTCCAGTCTAGAATAATCAGTGTCATACACCCAGTCATCACAAGTATACCACTTAGAAAGAAGAATGAAGCCTGAAAAAGAAAACATAGAAGTATTTCAGATTCTGCTATGACACTGTTGGTAAACCACAACACACACCTATAAATTAACGCCCATGTGTAGCACAAATGCCATTGCTCATGGAGGACAGAGTAAAAGAGACAAGAGATCAAGTCTATGACAAGGAGCTAAGTATCTTTCTCATATTTGGGGTCCTGTCTCAAATCAAAAAGTACATTTATTTTCAATATAGCAGACCTCACCCTCAACTAAGGGAAGTGAATGTAGCTGCTGATACCAGTCTGGCTATGCCACTGTGCTAACTTGACTCTGTCTCAGTACGTCTGATTTCACTATGAGTCAGTCTGTCTACGATCAGTAAGAACACCAAGAACAATCAAGATAACCCAAACAATTGGCAGAGAGGAGCTTTGATGGGGAAAATTACATAAATAAGTCTTAAAAGATTATCTGAAGGATGTTGAGGCTTTTTAAATACAGCTCTTAGGGTATTCTGTTGAAATCCGGTTCACAGTAGCAACAGAACGACCCAGCTACTGTTGAGATTGGGGGCCAGGGGCGGAGAGAAGGCACTGAAGTAAACTGAGTCTTGTGATGGCCAGTTCCTTGGTTTTGAGCTCCTATGGAACTCCTTGCAACTATGCAAGATAACATTAAATGCCAATTCACTGACTACCTTCACCAGGACTTCAAAATTCATAAATCATGAAGAAGATAATTAATTTTTTTTCTCTGAATTACTAAGCAAGTGTAGTTACACATTTGTCTATACATACCCCAATCTTTTGCACTGACTTCATTGGTTCCTTCTTCACTAATTTGATATAAAAGGCAGAAGGAAGTATAAAGATCAGCATGGCAGCCGCAGAAGCACCTGTAGAGAAAAAGCATGGAAATAAATACTCAAGAACAGGTAAATATACTCTAATTAGACTGGAACTGCTTTTTCTGAAACGTGAAAGACTGCTTGATCTGAGAAGAAAACGCTTACCAATGAATCCAAAGATGTCTCGAATAGTAGGGACAAAGATAACAAGCACGTTGGTAAACGCCAGAAGAGCAACGGTAATGGAACAGTGACGCCACCAACTGAACTCCTTCCCTGCCCACAGCAGCTGGGTAATGGAACTGCGGATCTTCGGAAGGCAGGGGTCGGGGAGAGAGGGAAAAAAAAAAGAAAGACAGTTTAGTCTTCATTTTGGAAGACAGTGATTTTTCACCTAACTAGACCTTCCTTCTGAAAGTATTTTAACATCATTTTCCTGAATGCTTCAGATTTTAGTAGAAGGTGAAAGACAAAAGTAATATGGAGAAAAAAAAACCAAGGAAAAACATCTGGCTTGAACAAAAATAAATTCCAGGAAATTTTTTAACATCTAAGGACGCTGCTCAACAACATACACATAAATGGCCAGATCATGTCCACAACGTACGTACAAAAACATGCTGGATTTTGTAAGTTGATAATACAACAGCGTAAATACTTTTATAAGGGGGTAATCTGTTTCATTTCCCCAATACAAACACACCAGCAAAACAATTTAACTGAATATACCTGTATCTATTGCTTAGTAAATGTTACATCTTTATTGAATTAACAGTATAGCTATAATTCATCAAGCTTATTAGAATAATTTCCTTTTTCAGTTAAGAAAAAAACTCTTCAATTAATAAACAGGAGCTGCCAAATCAGTAAATGACTGCAGCAGTACAGATGTTAAAAAATGGTAGCAAGACACCAAAAAAAAATTAAAAAAGACTTACTGGGAAAATAACTACAGGTACAGTGAGGGTTACAGCCATAAGTACAGCAAGACGCACAATAAGAAGGAGAACATCAGCACCCAGATAGGCAGAGTAGGTGTGAAGCAGCTCTGGTTCGACTTTTCCTATAAAGAAAACAGTATTTTAATTAGAGTTAGTTGACATACTTCTTAAACATGTGCTTCTGATCTAGATTCCAAGCAAATTTTACGGTTACACCAATATGAATTGAAAGCTTCAAGAGCTCCTGTATGAATGTATCCATTTTACACAGGGATGACTTGGAGGCACAGAATCTGGTTTAATCCAATTTTAATCCTATGTCTTGGGCCTAATTCTACTACTGATCTCCTTTGGGGTGTGCACTTATAGAAGTACTAAAAAAAAGCCCAATTAATAGTGTATACTTAGAATGCATAGTAAATGCTTGCTTGTTCTATTAAAAAAAAATACTGTGAGTTTGCAGAACATAAGTAATTTAAAAGAAAGCAGAGAAGGCAATATTCACCATAAAATGTCAAGTATCCAAAGAGAGCAGCCAATAAATACATGAGGAACATGGCAAAAAAAGATACATAGGACACATTCATCATTCTTTTACGGCTTCGGCTGTAAGAAAAAGAAACATTGTTAGTAGTGAGAACATACTTTTTCAGACTATATTTGTTTGTTAGTGAAATTACAGATATGTATCTAACACTTACCTTTTCAGTTCTTCATAAATAGGAAGAATTGCAGGATGGCAGACAAAAGAAAACGTTAGGATTGGGACAGCATAAACAGTCTGAAAAAAAAAAGTATGTTTCTTAAGTATCTCAACAGACATCAGAAATTTACTTTAAAAAAATCATCAGTAGATTCTTCAGTTTTGACCTTATTTTGTGATGAAGACCAGCTATTCTTTACAATGGAAACTTTGGAAAAAGTTAAAAAAAGTTAGTATTTTCTTAAACCCAGACCCTGAGGTACCAAATAGTCTCAAATGTCACTGAAGTCCATGCTGAGCTGAATGTATTTGCATTTGAAATCATGCTCTGCAACTCACAGGCTTAAGCCATTTTATCTTGAACTTGGTATTGGGTATTACACGGTGTGGAGATTCACCACTGTAATTGGCAGCACTCATGAGTCAAGAATTTGTGACTGGGAACAAGTCAAACATCCTATTTGCACGCTTTTACAATTTTCTTCATCTTCTTCTGCAACGTACTTTTTAAAATGCTTCACTAACTTCCTTGAGAAAGCTTGAGAAATGCTGTGCTGGATAGGTGTTTTTTGCCACTCAAACAGGCACCTCAAGCTCCACAAATTTCTGTGTATTTGGCATGTGGAAACACCAGTCTGCATGAGGTAAACAGTGCCCAAGTCTACTGGAACAGAAAGTCTTAACACATCCCAATTTTAAAACTGGGCAACTGCTTGAAGGAAAAATGACCTAATTTATCTGCTATGTACTTAGTCTCAGTTATTTTCAACAGAGCATCTGATTTTCAGTCAGTTACCTGTGAATTGAAGATGAAATATTTTGGCTTGCACATATCATCATTTGTTATATTTTCATCTACCAAAGGTGCCACTGTTGCATTAATTAATGTCATGTTCACGATGACACTGTCCATAGGACAAGGAATCTGAAACATCTTCCAAATTACCTGGAAATAAAGCCATACATTTATTACTTTGACTCATGCAAGATATGATAATTTTTAGAAACTGTGTTTAATTTCACTTTGAAATGCAGTTTTACAAAGCACTGGATTATACTTACAACAATCAGAAAGAAGACCATGCAAAGTAAGGAAAAGCCACTGGTATAGCCCAAATACCCTGTGATCAAGAAAGATAAAAAAAATCTAAGATACAATAAACAGAAAGACTATTCAAGTCAAAACATTATGACAAAATAATGATCTGTCAGTGATCTCTTTACATTGTCATTTCCTTAGCATTACACAGAACAAGTTAATTATTCATTGACTTTGTGCTCATCTCAACCTAGATCTGAAAGTTCTGAAAGACATATTAGGGTCTGTACATACAGTGAGTCTGTAATGTTAAACTTTTTAACTTACAAGAAAAAGATGCAAACCAAAAAAACCCCACAGCAACAACTATATGAGTTGTTTATTGTATATTAAGAATGATTAAAGCATTAATTTTAATAGCATGCACTATCAGTTAACTTAGCCTTTTTCCTTCTGTTTTTACTGATTTACTTAACTGCTAGAAAATAGTAATTTGAGAGAGTAATCCACATTGAGACTCTCAGTTATTAAGGCTCCACTACAGGATCCTCTGAATAAATAGTGTGTTAACTGAATTATTCACATATATCACTGAATTACAGCCATTTCAGATAAAGTATCTGGTATGAATATTCTGTTACTCCTTGGGATCTAAAATGAAAAGATACTGCCCAGGGATAGCAGCCCTATGCTTTGAAGGCTGTTACAGGATAGCTGATAACAATATTATACTATTTCAGTATGGACCAAAATAGGTCAAACTTTGGGGTAAGAACAGAAAGTTACTATTCAGCTTCATTCTAAAGCCATCCTATCTGCTGTCCTTTCATTTTCCACAAACACATCTGTAATTTAGTATACTCGTCTTGAATTTTTTTCCTTTCTTCAAGAAGACTGACAGCAATTACCTAAATGCTAATTAGTCCCAAGAGACAAGTTTGGAGACAGCTGTTAATTCACACAGCATTTCAAGACTCAAACATTGAATCAACCTATTTCCCCACAGTATTTTCAATGTGTTTTTATTTTGATTGCTCTCTACTACTTACCTAGATTTTTCAGTAGGGACAGGGGAAGAATGAGGATGACAGACACCAGCAGCACTAAATAGTCACCATTGAGATACCATTCTCTGTAGAAAAGAAGGTAATAATTGTAAGTAATCAAGTATCTAAAAATTACACTTGCAGTTTAGTCTTCACTCTTATCTTCTACAACATATGGCTCCTTAAAAAAATGCACTACCTGATGTCACAAAGGATAGCATTTAACTTCCTATATGGACCTAACACCCTACAAGAGCTTCTTATCTCACCCCAAACCTGCATTGTGCCTTTCCTTTAGTGTCCTTTTATAAAAATAATATGCATCTGGAAGTCAGAAGACAGAAAAGTAAATGATTGGTTAGAAAAAAGTCAAGTGGGATCAATCATGGAAAAAATAGTAATTTTCTTAAGTGCTGGTTCCCAACTCTCCACATGTGTTACAATATTACAGGGCCCCAGCAGGGTTTCCACTTTTAATGGAAATAAAATTCTGCTGAGAGCCCTGTGGGAGTTAAAGAAAAACAGGTGAGGGCTGAAGGTAAGGCAGTAGCTCAAGCCCACTGGCTGAGAAAACTCCAACAAGCACTGGGAGTCTCTTGGAGGCACATTTAGTCCCTTTCAGTAGGGAAAACATGGTAAGAACCTCAGAAGCTTTTTCCTTCAAAACATTTTTGCCATTTATTCTGTAAGAAGCAGCAGCTGTTTTCTCACAAAACACTTTTGAGCATTAGAAGATTAACATCTGTTTTGAAATACATAGAAACAAAGTCCTACAGGATCATCCTATATGCTTTAAGCAATTAAAGTAACACTAAGCATTTATACCCAAGTATTAATACTTCACATCCTATTATGATATCATTTAACAGTATTTATTTTAAAATGGACTGCATACTATTTAGGTAAACAAAAATTAGTAATTTAATTGGAAATTTGTATATGCAAACTCAGTTGCTAAGTTATAGTCCTTTATATGGTAGTGGAAATATGAAATAATTAACAGACTTGCTCTGGATTTATATAGTAAATGCAAATGTAATCTTCTCTTCCCTCAGTTTTACCTGGGATAACTAAATGTAAAAAAGGAGTATTTTAGAAACTTCAGATGTATAGGACATTAACACCATACACCTTTTGTTGTCTTTTTTTTTAAATATAGACTGGTGGCAAATTTAAAAGAAATCACAACACAGAAACTCCTTGCAGTTTTTACAATCACAAGAACATGCACTGCTATTGTGCATACCATAGAGAGGCCATCAGGACTTTCAGATCAAGGACTTCAAAGTTTTTTCATGCTGAAGAGTAAAGAATGGGATTGTGAAGTTTTAAAATATAGCCAAGTAGCTCAGAAGCTGCTAAACAAATTTTAATGATGGAGCTTGTATTTGTAATATTGTCTCAGAATTCCAGAAGCTCTTTTACAGTAAGCATTATTTTGGGACACTTAAACAGGTAAGTGCTTACATTTTAGGCCCCAGGCTGCCAGAGTGGAATCCATGCCAATGGTAGCCACCCAGACTCCCCTAAGCAATGCATGGAGAGAGTCAGTTAAATGGGATTCACAATTGCCAGAGCACTGAGAAAATATTTACTTTAAATCAGCGTACAGCTACCTAGTGCCAGCCAACAAGAAAACATTTAAGATAGAGATCTCAATTTCTTAATTTTCTCTGCCAGATTTGCAGAGCAGCAGCTGTATCCAGTGAGATTCACAGAGTTTAACTTTCCCTCTTGAATTGCAACCAATTTTGAATTCTTTACTGAAGATGGGACAGTTAAAAATATTTGCCTCCAAGCCCCCTTCTAAATACTGGCTAGTCCAGGGGCTCTCTTAAGAATTGAAAAATACAGACTTGAATTCAGCTGAAGGACAGAAATGAACCTTCCCAGCAAAGAATTTGTAAACATAACACTACTAAGTAAATAGGGTAGGTGCAGTATTTGAGTACATTAATAAAAAATAAAAAAAAAAAGAAAAAATATGGCTAGCACCCTTGTTATGACAATATCTATCAGCAAGCTGTACGAACATCACCAAATGGCTTGAACCCCTTGGGGAACACGGCAGAAAAATGCCTACCTTCTGAACTCAGGCTTAGGTGTAAGTTGGAGTCTTGAGCTGCTCAGCCCTCTCAAGACTGGGACACTTCAGGACAAGGCACAGAAGTACAACTCTGAAGAGTGAGATTTATAGCACTTAACTCTATCCATCTGAACTCAGGCATCTTGTTTTTACACACCCTCTCAATACAGAGTGATACGATCAACTGTTCTTTGGAGATGCACAAAATGTGTCTAAGTCAGGTGCACTGAACTGATCACTACAGAGGATCACCCTTCTCCACTGATCATACTAAGACCAGTGTAACAATGAACTCAAAATCTAACTTTCAGAGGGTATGGTTAGATAAAACGAATCCTGTTCAAGGCACCTCTTTTTAAAGCCAAGCAGGAAAGCCACTCTGGAGTCAAGGTGTCTCCAGGACTAGATGGCAAGGCATTTACCACTCTAGTCTTGGGCATATGAACTGCAGTTTAGGTCATGTTTAGTCTCTGTACCTTTCTGAGAACTGTTCCTTAAGACAGTTAAGGAATTGCATTGTGTAACTGCACCTTAGTCTTATATTTAATCACTTCCCACAATATCAATACTAGAAAACCAAATTAATTAGACCAAACCAGTTTGAATGCAGTAAGAAAATAAACAAAAAACCAAAACAAAGCCAAAAAAAACCAACCATAATGACATTTATCTTTCCTTATTGAGCGTATGTACCGACTGGTACATACATTAACACTTACCTGATGTTCTTTACAGAACAGCTTTCTGCAATATGATGCGATACCTGTATTTTTCTACCCTTTTCCCAGGTCAGGCTGGATCTAAATGAAGTGAAGCACTCAGGGGAAAGGAAAACTTACTGTATCTCTGTCTGAATAAGAAGCTACCCTACGGTGTACCGAACGTGGTCTTCATATAAAAATATATACAGTCTCCGTATTTGTTTCTCCTAATAGTTTCTCTGATGAGGAGTTCTAACACCTACCCTGTGGTCTCTTCGATGTTCATAAATGTCTTGATGACCAATGGTAACTCATATTTCACTATGAAGAGGTAGCTTGACATAGCTGTAGGTGAATAACATCATAGATCATTACAAATATAGAATATGCCACATGATGCAAGAATCACATAACATGTTTCATAACCTCACTTGAACACAAGCAGTTAATGAACACATGTTGTGTGACAAATAAGTCTCCAAGAATAAGCAGGGAACAATTACTATTGACAGTATAGACATTTTAAGATCTTGTCCTCACCTCCAATGTTCTGCATTGTAATTGATCCAGAAGCAGCAAGTTTTCCAGCCATACCAAAAGCCTTCATTCCCAACTGTTCATACAATAAAGATCCTAAAAGAAAACAGAATATTGCATTGGAAAGGTGTATTTCACAAAGATACCATAAGAAACAAATACTACATATTTGTAAAACAGTAATTTGCCATACCTCCTTCATTGGCAGTCTTCAAAAGAAGATGCACTGAATACAAAGAAAATATCGAGACAAACAGCAGGAGTATCCTGGGGAGAGAAAAACATGCAAATTTGTAATAGCCATAAATGACTTATTGTAACCCTATTAAATAAAGATGTATCAAACATAAACATTATCCATATTAAAATATTATATGGGAAAAAATGTAGATTCTAAGGTCAGTTAAAAGCATTCTGAAAACCCAATTAATGCCGTGTGTAGGAAGGATTTTATACTAAATTGCATTTCCGAGGCACACAAAGAAATTCTAATGTAGGCTTGAACAATGATTCTATTCAGTCTGAAGTGGCATAAGCATCACCAAGTGTCAGGCTATGATAACTGGCTACATTTGATATAAATAACTTAATGAAGTATCAGTGGGAATGTGTGCAGGTGGGGGCGAGGTCTGCATCCTTGTAAGAAACTGTATTTCTCCTGTCTTCCTATCCTTGTTCAACAGTTTGTCATGCACCTACTGAACATACAGTTGAGGCTAACTACAGCTGAAGTGAACATTATCTCTCGGTCTTAAAAGAAATCAGCTTTTCAGCTTAAACCTGTGTTATGTCCTTTTTTTAGGTAAGGACAAAACTGCAAAAGCCTTAAAGAATTGACTGAAAATTCAGACTCATTGAGAGCTGTGTTTTCAAATGGAAATACACATCTATTGTAATTAAAAAAAATTTCTTTCCTCAAAAGTTAACTCTTCAGTTGTGCTTACATGGGAATCGCTAGTGGCTTGTTTATCTTCCTCACAGCTTTTACAGGCAATGCATATTATTTCCAGAAGCACATTTGCATCACCTAAAATTCGGATCTCTCAACAACAAATCTCTCCCACAACAAATGCACTTCCTGGAGTGGCACGCTAGGGGGGACTTCTTGGCTGCTGAAGAACACAGTGGAAAATTACAATGCATAAAAAAAAACCAACCCTGGTCTTATACCAATATAAGCATTTTGCTTTATAGGAAACCTGAGAATCAGCATATCGAAAATGGCTTAAAAAGGGCAAACTTCATTTCCCAGAGTACATTTCCTTTTGTGTCACTTTTAATGCTGGTGAAGTTAGTAAATGCAGCACAAAGAACTGGAAACAAGAAGATCTGAGAAGCGTCACAGATCCGTATAGGAAACTTACGTTACTGCGCCAATTCAACACCAACACATGCACACAGACAAACCTCTCTGTTTCTGACAGGTAGAGATTAATTAGCATTTGACTCAGCCATCAACTAGAAACAGCACAGCTGAGATATGCCAGGGTTACACTACTTTGAAACAGCACAGACCTTGGACCTCTCAGTCCTAACCTGGAATGGCTGCCTATAGTGTTGACAAGATCAGTTAGCAAATTCATCTTGAAGCTCACTCTGTTTCTGGCTTCCAGACCATTCTCTATTCATTTATTTAGTGCTGACACAAGTGACAAGTCACAGCACTTACCCAAGTGACTCCATAGTCTTCGAAGAACTTACTGCCTTAATCAACTACATCTGGATCTGATTCTGTAACCTAGTTATTAAAGGATGCCTGTAAAGCCCTCAGTGTCATCACAAATCCTCAGTATCATCTATGATAACTGCTTTCCTGCCTCAGGACTATACAATCTACACTAAGTTTTGTAAGGTAACGAGCTAGTTTACCTTTGAAACAGCACTAATGCCAATAGATCTGAATGCAGTATCTGGAAATAAAAGGCAAATAAATTGCCTCAGCACCCAATTGTTAAATGAACAGTTTTGAACATTTTTTTTCCTCAGAAAAAAGGACCCCCAAGTCTGTTCAAAGAGCTAACCTTAAGTTCTCTTTTTTCCTCTCCTCAGAGGCATTCTAACGTGCATTACATTGATCATCTTACATGTGCTGCAGAACATCTTTAGAGCATGAAACTAATGTATAGAGAGATGAAGTATCTCTTCTAGGTTCATGCTAAGTGGTTCATTGAGTTTAGCATCATCTAAGCAAGTGAAAATCTTAGTAAAAGATTAACAAATCACCATATACTTAAAATCCTTTAGGTCAGAACTTCACACATTGGTAGTTTCCTCAGGAAACACCCGATACACTGTGAAACATCTGGAAGTAAATCTGACCTACTTTCTGGAAATCTGGCAGCATAGTCAGGGAAATTTTGAACTAAACATTGCTCTTCAGATGTTCTCGAACATTCAGCACATTCATCTATTTCCAGGATAAAAACACAAAGTTCCTTTAAACATATCTGTGGATACTCATTTGCAGTCAAGTCACTGATACTACCTACATGTTGTGTGAGCTGAACTGCCTCTAATACATAGAAAATGTACTTTCCGAAGACTTTTAAAAGTACCGTTCATAACTGTTTCCTTATGTCATTTCCAATTACATTACTGTAGTTCTGTCCTACACCTCAAAGCTTGTGCCAACATGTCAATAAAGATATGCTGGTTATTCCACATCCCTCCCTTGCAGGCAGACAGAAATTTTTATAGGTGTAACTGAAACCAGTTTTCTGAATTCAGTGAAAGTACAGCAATAAAAAGGACTTCTTTATTGGTTAAGTACATTGTAACTCTGTAGGCACAGTGATGTCAGCTGAGGAAAGCGAGACCACACCCCTGATTGGGACTTGGATAATGGAACTTTCAGAGGAAGTCTATCAGTTATTCATGGAGAAACTACAGCTAAGTCAAGTAAAATTCACTGCAAAATGTTTTTGAAGGTTGCAGAACTTGCAGTGAACCTGTTTAATTTTTGCAGGTTCTTCTGAAGGTATCACAATCTTTAGAATTAAAACAAGCCATAAATCCTAAAATGCAATTCTGCACCTATGAAAATGACTGGATATTTTCTAGGGGTCCTATTCTTACACCAAATACTTTTCCATTATGAATTACACACCAGAATAACAGGGTTTTTTTAATGAACCAAAAGATACTTACACAAAAAGAGCAATTCCAGTGTTAGCCATGGCAAAAGAAAGACCAAGGATGCCACTACCCACAATAGCATTGCTCAGATTAAATACTGACATTCCGAAGGAAGTAGTACCCGGATGCTGAGGAAAGGGAGATAGGTAATAATTAATAGAAAGTTATTACTCATCTCAGAATTAAAACAAACATAAATTTGGCAGTATGAGGGGGGTTTTTTTTGTTGTTTATTTGGAACGTCATTGCTGGGTACTTACATACTGAGTTTCATATTTCTTCTTTCCAAGGTTGGAGTCGAGCAAGAAATTTTGGTTTTCTGGATCAATATCCACATAGTGGCTGCAAAACAACATTGCATCATTAGGGACTCGTACGGGCAACTTGCATATTCACTTCCCGACCAGCATTTCCAATCCATTTCAAAGGGAAAAGGAAAAACCGACGGAATAGCCCCGAAAGAACCACCCCACCTGCCACCGTGTCAGCTCGCGGAGCGCTGCGCCCGTCTCCGGCGGCAGTGATTCCCGTGTTTCCGTA
>VZTH01003589.1:653437-664945 GCA_013397815.1 Aleadryas rufinucha | reverse complement strand
GGTATCAAAAGGAAAGAAAATATCGCGTCTGTGTCGCTCCGGCGTCGCTCCCGGTCTGACGGCCCCCTCGGGGCGCCGCCGCTCTTCAGGCAGGAATGTGGGCGCGTCATCGCAAGGGGCGCGGCGCCCGTCCGCTGCCGCGCCGCCCCCCGCCCTGCCCGACTGACCCCCTGCCGCCGCCCGGGCGGGGGCGGGGGGGCGTCCCCGGCTGAGGGGGGGGAGCCGGTCACCGGCGTACGCCCGGCGGGGGTCGGGAGCGGGGCCACTAGCACATGAGCCGAGCAGCTCGCCAGTGTTTACATTGGGGCACTGGTTTACACGGCGGAGACAGGACGCTGCGGTGCTTGTCAAGAGCGCCCTGCCTGAGAGGTGCTTCTACCGGCCCGGTGCAGCATCCGCAGCGTGACTGCAGCACCCGGTGGCTACCGGTTCACCCAGGATCTGCCTCCCTCTTCCCACCCCGCGCCTGCCTCCGGGCTCTGGCGCTGGCGTCTCCCAGTAGCGGGGTGCGTGGCAGGGGACGAGGTGCCACCGACCCATCGTAACTCCTCGCTGCAGTCACTCGCTATTTTTAACACCTGCAGCAACGCACGTGCAAGCCTGGACCCTGAGGGCAGCCGACAGACTCCCCGAACGTTTCCTTCGGGAAGTGAACCGGAATGACAGACTCCCCCTAGTGATGTGATTCATGATAAACCTCCCTGTACGAAAGAGAGGGGGAAACAGAACATCCTGCTTCCTTTTCCTCAGGTAACCACTCCACAAGATTTGGAGAGCTTTGCTGCTCGGTCATCCGTGGAAGTGGGCGGCGGGGCTTTACTGTCCGCCGCAGCTCCTCACACGCACGGTGCAAAGCCGGAGGAGGAGGCTTGGCGGGGGTAGCGGGGGCCCATTTGGCTGCTGTCTCTAGGGGGACAGGGGGTTGCAAGGCAGCGTCCCCAGTTCCTGCCCTCGCGGCAGCAGCGCACTCCCACGCCAGTCTGGTGCTGCCAGCCTCGAGTGCCGAGGATGCCGTGAGACCGAGTCGTTTGACCCCTCTGTGTTATGGCACTTCCTCCCTTCTTCTGCAGCATCGAGAGCCCGTGGAGGGTGCGAGGGGCGACTGCCTGTCTGCTGTCCCGGGGCAGTGGCGGCCGCAGGGACACGAGAGCAGCTCACATCGTCGAGGGACAGCGAATCCCTCACCACCACCCCCGCTCCTCGGCCCGCTGCAGTGCCCGCGGCTCTGACGGGGAAACGAGGCTCCCCAGGGCTGAGAGAGGCGGGAGGACGGTGGCTCTGCCCCGCGACTGTCGCCGGGGGAAGCGGGCGGGAAGCGGGCGGGAATCCGCCGGACGGCGCGAGGCGGCGGCACCCGACCGTCACTGTCGCCGAAAGTTCTGGACCGCTTCCGCCGCCGCCGGGATGGGGGGCGGGAGTGGAAGCGGGGAAGGGGCGGGGACCGGCGAGGACACGCGCAGGAGATGCAGGAGCCGAAAATTTTCCATCACTGCAGTCGTCCCTCCGCCCCCATCCGGCGCGGTACGTCACGCTCTCCCCGCAGCCCGGCGGGGCGGGACCGGGCGGGATACGCTGCGGCGCCTTCCCGCGCAGCCCCGGGGCGCAGAGGGGCGGCGGCGGCGGTGCACCTGCGTCCGCGGGAGCGGCGATTGAAATGACCCCGGAGCTCAGCTCGGGGCGTTCTGCGCTGGAGCTGGCTCCTGCCTTGCACACCTGCCGGCGCTGGGCGCCCGCCTTTACCCGTCTGCGGACGCGGCGGAGCGCGACTTGGGGTGCCTGTGGCAGTGAGGGGTGGTAAAGTCGCCGCAGGAGTGCCAGTCCACGGCGTTTTCGGTCCTCTGAAAATCTAACTGCACAACGGGCAATTTGCAAAGGCGTCGGTAACTTGACGGGTTAAAGCGAAAAGCTGCGCCGCTCCCCTTCGCAGCGCAATCACAGCGATATGTAAATAAGCACTACTGCGGGGAAGGCAGGGCACGCTCCTTTTCCAGTGGGAATGGTGAATGCCTGGTGCCTTTTTCGGTCAATCCCATTCTTCGAGTGTCAGCAGTTCCGTGAAATTACAGTGTACATGACAGAGGTCAAGGTGACCTGTTTGTTGTGGGTTTTGCCAGTATAGCAACAGACGTAATGACGTATTCGTAGCGTTTTTAGGACTGTATCATCCATTTCAAGGCAAGGGCACAGATTTGGTGCATGGTGAAGTGTCCCACATGCGCCTGGTAAATGCAGCAACCATGTTTATAGATGTGATCTGGTTGTCGTGGACAGTGCAGCTTTTAAAATACCTTAAATCAGATTTTTTATCAAACTAGAATTTTTACAAATGCTTCATTTTTTTTTTTCTAGAACTGTCCTCATTTTATATGGAAAAAAAACGATGATGAGGCTTTGTTGCTCATTTATAAGAAGAAAGACTGGTAAAATGCATCCCTTTCTAATGGCTCCGTTATTGGAACTCTGCAACATGTTGAGTGCAATCTGCACTGCTCCAGAATATTGAGTCTTTAAAATTTTACCCATGCAGTTTGTCTGCTGGTTCAAATAATCTGCTTTTTCAAGTGGTTTTAAATAATGCCTCACTGATTGAATTATAATTTCCCTCACTTTGTAATTGCCAAGAATGTCCTTGGCAAAACATACATAGAATGTGTTTCATCCAATTTTGAAATGTATTTTGTAATCAGAATAATAAAAGTTAATATTCATCAGTTCCTCCCACCATAGTTTCAACGATTCATTTGTTTTCATTGCCATGCTTTTCTTTCTCTCATTTTAAAAGTGTTCTTTTTTTCCTTTCCTTTGTTTTCATCCTCCTTATCCCTAAGTCACCCTCATTTTTATACCTTCCATTTGTTTGCTTTTTTGTTCTTTTGTGTGCCTTTACACATTGGAAGCTTCCTTACAAAGTTTGAGCATTTAGGATAGTTAAACTTTTTTACTTTTAATCTGGAGATTCTGTTCCTGCTTTATGTTTTAAGATTGTTGTAAAAGAAACTGTATGTTTGTTAGTTAGGTTTTGTAAAAATTGAACTGTGTTCAGTGGCACAGGTAGAAATTAACTAGAGTTTTCAATTTATTATATGGGTAGGTAATGGGGGTTATGTAGCTGAAGAACTGTCTGCTGTGTACTTCTAAATGTCAGTTTACAGTGGAGAGCTATCTGTAGATTCACATCTTGCTGTAACATCACCTGTCATTCTCCATCCTGTGAACAGTTTCTTTTAAAATTCGATTGCTTGTTTTTATATTTAGTGAAAGAAGTAGCTTGCAAGTGCCCGTGTTTTTTCTTTGCTCATGTTTTAACAAATAAAAGGCCTTTATAGTATGAGGGGTTTTTTTCATGCTATTTCTTCCTACATATATAAATAAATATTGAGAGATAACATAAAACTATCTGTAACACACACCCAGTAGAGTCATTTATGTTTAAGGTATGCATGGAAAAGTTATGTGTACAGTCAAGTCCATTCACAGGGTTTTTAGATGATACTTCCTAAATTGCCCAAAGGATACCCAATGAAATATGTAATATGTCAAAGCACTCTGTACTAATAGCTACATAACATTCATTTTGTCTGTGCCTAGTATGAATAATATAAAAATCCCAACAGAGTAGGGATCTGCATCGGGTGAAATCCTCAGTACTGCCAAGAGTCTGGGGAAGGATGATAATGGAGAACAGTAACAGAGACCTGAGAGCTGTATTGTGTCCTGAATGAAACATCTGCACTACTGTCTACATGACAGATGCGGTCTGTCATGAGGAAGAGCTGGGAGTATGGGTGAGTGGGGAAAATGGGGATTCATGGTTTTGCTGCATAGACTCAGTGGTCCACAAAGATGCAGATGGGACCAATGGGTTCCACCATCCTTCCAACCAGTTTGGTTCATGATTCTTACCTCACATGGACTGCCTGTGGCATGCAATTAATGAAATTATAGGTTCTGATTATATGCTTTCTTAAACAAAACTTCCACTGAAGCCAAGAGGTATTACGAGTGCATAAGGAATGCAGGATTGCATATCCTGCCTCTTGGGCTTTGTGATGGTGCGTTGGAGTTACATATTAAACTTGGTTTAAGCCTTAATTTTTTCCCTCTGTGTTTATCCTTGTCTAGTTTCAGTTTTGCAATATGAAAACAACAAAATCACTATGTTAAGAATATAAGCAGCAGTATTCTTTCAAAAAAATAGTACATTTACTATAATTATAACTTGGATTTAAGCCAAAAATAGGCAGAGATTTTGTTTTAAAACCATCTGATTACACTGTTATACTGCAATAAACTCAAAACAGTGAGAGCTGCATAAGATATGTAGTACTTGTCATCTGCAAGAAATTGTCAGCCTTAAATGGACATTGCCAGCTGCTATAAAAATAATTTTTACTTTATATTTTTAACTCTGTAACATTTTTAGGAGTTTTAAAAATAGCATTTCTCCGTTGCTCTTGATTCATCTTTTCCACTCAGCAAACTCTGATTTTTTTTCCTGTGTGAAATTTACAAAAATTTTTAATGTTGTGGTTGTTTTTTTTTTTTTTTGTTTGTTTGTTTGTTTGTTTTTGTTTTGTATAGTACAAATCTAGAAAAGTTTTGGAAATGGTATTTGTTAATTAACTGAAACTCTCGTCATTTTCTATAAGCTCTTCCACATATTTTTGTTTCGATTCTTATGGGAATAAGAGCTACTATTTTTGTTCTTTTACCATTTGCTGGTGGCAGAGAGTATAATTTAAGATATGCATTTGGATTCCCAGAGATCTTATTGCCATAATTACAGCAGTCTGTGCATCAGTATCACTTGCTATGTCAGCAGATCTTTGAGGACATTGTTTTTCAACCAAATAATGCTTCACATCTTTGGAGAGTCACTGTATTTTTGTGGCTCCCTTAAAAAAATGTGTAAGTTTAGGAAATTAGATGAAGTTATCTGGGCAGGTGGCTATGCAAGAGGTGTATGCAGAAGGGAACAAAATTGGAACAATTGTGTAGTTACAAAGAGGTTTCTGTGCTTACCAGATAGAATAATTGTGTATGCACTGATATGGCAAAGAAAAAAGGCCGGTTAGGGCAGGAGTTCAACAAGCATTATATTTTGATGGATAACAAAGCCCCAGTGAACCAAGAAAATCAGCTCCTCACTTCATATTTCTTATCAAAAATACCATGGAAACAGGTAGCAATAAAAACATATTACAACTGGTTCTCTATTCTGTAAATTCATGTGCGTAAGTTAGTATGCATTAACCTTGTTTTGGTAAAATTGCTGCTATTCCTAAACATATTGAGGACTGGATCCGACTTTGTGGTACACAACCATTACCTACTGAGCTTAAAATTCCTCTTTTTATCTCCAGTGCATAAAGCACAAGAATAGCTATTTACAGTATCACAGTAAGTCCCTAAAGTCTGATACTTTGTGTCTAACAGTGGCCAATAGAGGATTTTTCTGTGACATAGAGTAGGAAAGAGGATCGGACCATGCAGTTGAATGTTCAAGCAATCTGATGTTTAGGATTTGGGATTTACTGAACCAAAGGTTGTATCCATGTGTTTGTATTTCATAGTTTCTGGTACTCATCTACAAGAAATTGTTAAATCGCTTTTGAACCCATGTTTGATATTTATCATAAGCAGTGACAAAGTTTACTTAGGCATTTACAAAAGCTTCTTCCATTTTTTATTTTTCTTCTCCAGACTTCTTCCCGATCAGTTCATTTGAGATCCCCATGTTTTGCACAGTAAGAATTGGGTTTTATACACCTTTATTCTACATTGTATAGTTGTCTTTCTTGAAGCCAAAGAGTCCTAGTCAATCTGAGAGAAACTTTAATATCTTCGGTTCCCCTGGATTCCTGTTGTAGAGAAAATGAAGATTGTTCAAAATGTTATAGGTGCTCTCTCCATTAGAGAATGAAATTTAGACCTGGAGTCTCTCATAAAATGTCAGCAAGCAGATTTTACATTGACCTTTTTTGCAGTTGTTCTGTTTTCATGCTCATGTGTGTTCTTCTGTGTGTTCTGAGGAAGGACTTTTCCCTCACCTTTGCAGTTTGCTGTGGGTCTGAGTATTCTAAGTTGGCTGGTGTCCATGTGTAGAAAATTTGTAGCCATTTATTTTTTATTTTTGTAAGATGATTTTTAGTTGTAAATAATTATGAGTCAAATTTACAAACTCATTGCTTGTGGGAAGAAAAATCACTGTCCTACCTCTGTGTTCAGTTTTTAGGTGAACAAAATGGACATCTTTAACTTAGTCAAAGAAATCTTCATGGATCAATTCCTGTCAAAAATTAGGAATGGTTTAAATAACCTAGTTTATACAGTCTTCCTTGTATGCAAAGAGAAGATTTGAAATAAATTAGTGAAAAAAATTATTACATAAATTCTGTACGGTGGTAAGGACATTTTTGTTTATGTACATACCAGAGAACTGATGTGCTTGTAAAGACATCCCACTCCTGCTTATCTCCTATGTGCAGAGTACTTTTACAGAATAAGTGGCTGCTGAGTCACACTTTCACCAAATGATTGACAACCTCGTTTCTACTAGGAACTGGTAGACGTTCTCGCCTGTGCATCAGGCGAGCTGTGTAACGCCCCTTACTTAGGAAATGAAAGTATGACACAGCATTATAGCTGCCCTCATTGAAAATGCTGTAAGCAGCTGAATGGAAATGTGTTTAGGCAGCCTTTTAGGACAAATCAAAACCTATCCACATTAAATTATTTACTGGCAGTAATGATTTGCTATTAAAGAAAATAATATAGTAGTACTTATTTCAATGTGCTGAACTAGCAGTTTTGCAGTGCAGTTATTCAGAGGAAATTTTCTCTGAATATATGAGTAGTGATAGACCTGAGAAAGACATGGAGCTCTGTTGGCAATGTTTCCTGAGCTCAGAAAGATATGTATATAACTAGAGTGATTAAGTCTAAGCCTAAATAATCTACAATTTATAATACCAAATATAACGTGTTGAATAGTTTGTGAGTCCAAAATAAATTACAAGAAGCTGTAGATATTGTCTTCCTCTTTAAAAATGTAGGAAGATTTTATTGTGGAACCATAAATATATTTAATACATTTATTTCCCCTTCATATATGATGTTTTAAATTGGCTTTTCCTTGAATGTTTAAGTACATGTTTGGAGTATGACAAGCAGTATCCAGTTTACATTTACAGAAATATCTGCAGCTATTCTTTTAAAATCCTTTAAGTAGTTAGTTTATGTTGCTGTTAGAACCAGAATTATTCCATAAACAGCACGGCTCTTCACATTTCATTTTGCCATTCATTTCCTTTTTTTTGTTAAATGCATAGGTATAATCTTTTAACACAGGTAGAAATTTACCTTTGACCAATAACAGTTTTACTGTCATTTGGCATGTAAATGCACATTTTTTTGAGGTTTATTTTACTCCTGTGGTATTCCATAAAAGGTTTTGTCATGGCACTCAGCAGGGAAAGAGTGACTGCATTTATTTGGTTGCTGCTGTGGAAGTGCTTGTTACACTGTTCTTCTGATGGCCTTCTTGGGGTTGAAAAAAGATTATGATATGATTCAGGTCATTTGGATTTTCTTGTAGCCCATGGGTACCTCAGTTGCCATGATACTGAGACTTCACTGTGTGGGAAAGTTACTCATCTGGATAGTCAAACGGTCTTCATGTGCATGATTTTGTGCATGTACTACAGTTTTTGCAGAACTAGATTGGGTAGATTTCATGTTGCTGTATTTGGGATGGAGTACATTGAAATAATGTCCCTGGAATTTGACATGGGATTTTGAAATGCCATACTAAGAGACATTACACTTTCCTTGTGGTATGACATCAGAAAGTAACTATAAATTGTACAAACTATCTGAAGAATTTTAAAATACAGATGGTTCTATAAATAACTAGCTTGTATAGAATACATAACAATTTTTTTTTTAGTTTAACTCGTGATTGGCACATATGTGGAACAACAGATATGACGGACACCTACCTCAAATTAAGAAATACAAGAAGTCTAGATCAAAAACTCTCCTTTTTATTCCATGTACAGTACACCAACTTGCACAGGTAAGCACATGCAGACAAGCTTAAGGAGGTGATACTGGCTCCTGTTAATGAATAAGGGAGCTACAGGAAGGAATACAATCCTTTCATTAGAAATTTAGCATCATTTAAAATGCAATATGGTTAAATATTTTTAAGGAGATGCACTAATTAATCTCAAAATAGGTAATATATTTAAAAACAGAAATATGGCTTTAGTGGAACTTTGGAGTCAATTGTGGCTAGTGAACACTATTATGATACACAATTTGTTTCTTTCTGTTCTGATTGCCAAGTTATTTTTAATGTCAGGTTAGTTTACAGAAATCCTCAAGGTCATGATCCAATTTGATATGATTTTCTAGTTAGCAATCTGAAATGGAAAAGTCTCACAGAGAAACAAAATTGTTGAGATAATATAAATAAAATTTTGCTACAGGATGAAAGAAGTGCAGGTTAATTATTATTTCAGTGTACTAGACATACCCATCATTTATACTTTTTCCCCAAACTTTATATTCTTTATTTTAATATTGTTGGAATTGTATGTGACAAACAACCATTTGTGGTCAGGTAGAAACTTGGTGACTCTGACTGTGACCAAAATGATCTCAGAAAGCATAAACATTTAGAAATCTTTTCCTCTACCAGATTTGTAGGACAATATCACGGTAGAGAGAATAACTGACCTAAGGAAAATCATACAAACATGTAGAAAATTTAACAGAACTAACAGTGTTGCTTTTCCACTCCTCTCCATCTAGTTCCCCTACATGCAGGCAAGTAATGTTTTGTTCTGTTGCTCTTTGTCTGCTTCACTTCTCTCATTCTGCTTCAGGTCCAGGACCATTAGTCATCAGATCAGATCGGCACATTGCCAAACCTTAATGATACAGAAAAATTACTCTGTAGTTTTTGACTTTATGAAAGGTTTTGAAATGAACCCATAGGAAGGCCTGATTGAAAAAAAGTGAGGAGAGAGGTGGAGGAAGGCTTATTAGGAGTCACAGAGAGGCCAGAAACTCATCTAGAGACCAGATCATCACTTTGTTCATTAATTTCCATTGAGATCCTGTAATGGATGCTGTACTGCAGTACACCCTAGGCTGAGTTCTTTCCTGCATGTGCATAATCTTGTTGCCAGTCACTGGTGCAAAATGGTTGTACACCATCTTCCCAAAAATTGAAGGACCATTGAATGTAAGATTATCTGTGACTGACACAAATTCTCTTTGGGCTCATTTTTCATGTATTCCCAATGTCCCTTAAGGTCTTTGGCAACCCAGAATGGGCCATACCTCTGCATACTCCTTATGCTGTCAGCCCTTTGCTATTGTAACAAAATCCCTCTGAGCCATGGCAGGAAGAACACACCTGGGTGCTGACTGGCCATGAGCTAGTGCCAGAGTCAGGATATTAGCCCTTTGCTTGAGAGTGGGCTCCTGTAAGAAACCTCCCTCTGTAGGTAAATGAATGGTGAAATCTGTGTTTTGTACAAGATGTAGCTGCCCTGCCCAGCTTCCTTGGGACTCCCATCCACACCCTGCCTGTTTAAGCTCAGGTCTGGACATCCCATTCTTGCTTGTGTGGTTGTGAACGTGGATCTGCATCCATCTCTATCTCTTGCGGTGAGGATTTGCTGGCTGCCTTCCTGGCGGGCCCTTGAACCTGCACTATAGACAGCCTTGTATCGAGCCCTGTTTCCTGACTGGACCTTGAACTCACGTGATGGTCGGCCTTGGCCCTGGTGCTCTCCTGCAGGAACACCTGGCTGCACCCCTGGATGGACCATGGACCCGTGTCTGGGTCTGTTGGTGAACTGTGACCCTACCATCATCCTTGGCCTTACCAGGGTGAGGGGCTGCCCTGTTGCTGGAGGTGCTGGTGGTCTCTGTCTGCCTGTCTTGGGGTTCCCATAGGCTTCTAGTTCATTTTCCCTTGGCAAAAGCATAGCCTCAGACCCAGCTCCTATGTACATCTTCATGATATATGAACATTTTTCACTCCTAGACAGATGGTACAGCTTCATGCTACCTGGCTGTATCTTTCATGACAACTATCACTACATGCAGCAGAAATAAACGTTTTTTTTCCAAAATTTTATAGCACTTCAAGATACCTTTTATTACTGTAGGGATTTTGTATTTACATAGTAATATGTCACTTATAGTCAACGACCTTCACCAAGGATTTGGCCCCAAACCCTGCAGTTATTAACAGAAAGGTGTGTGACTCTGTGTGGAGTCACTACAAGCTTTTGCATGCAGTTAAACAAAGTACTTTCTTAGTGCTACACTTGAAAAAAAAAAAAAGTAAGTCTGAAGCTCCAGCTGCTTATGATGAAGATGATATGATAGTAGATTATGATGATCTATTTTTGAATGCATACCTTAGTTAATAGGTTTCTATGCCAGCATCTAAACCCAGCATTCGGGAAACAGCCTTTGCATATTAAAGTATAGCTGTTATTCTTTCCTAACCATCATAAATCCACAAGCTAAAAGTATTGAAGAATAGTAAGGTGTTACATTAGTTTATACAGTGAAACACATGCCAGCACATTTATTGTAACATCTTATCTCAAGGGTTTTTTTCCTTATTATTGAATGAATTAAAGAGGGATAGTTCTACTCCAATGAATTAACAGTACTATGCAAACACTTTTATTTTAAAAGCACACAGGGTTGTAGAGCTTTAAAATATTGTCTTATCAATTTCCTGCTTCTGTACACACAAATAGATAAATAAACACTACCATATGTAGATGATCATTGCTGTATGAGACCACATAATTATTAAAAAAATATTTCAGTGGTAGAAGTTACAAATATTCTTGTTTTTATTTGCCTGTAAAATGTATGCAGCTGCAGTAACCAATCTGTGATTCTTTTAAACTTTATCAGAACTTGTATGACTAATTTAGTCTTTTATCTATCTGTGGATAATCATGTAGAAGCTAGGCACACAGGAATGCTGAAGAGATAATATAATTGGTAGTGTAAATCTGAGTGGGCAGGCAGTTGGATTTCCTTCAGTCAGTTCTTCCTAGCCACTGTCTTTGAAGCTGTAATCCTTCTGAGCCAAGCAAGGTCTCAGGTTCCAAACACACATTAATGTCATGATAAGAAACTTGCTGTGGAAAGGTTGTGCTGCACTGGGGTGTTACTGCTCCCACAGCCAAACTGGCTGGGAAGTTTCCTCATTTGTTTCAGTACAAAGTCAATAGCTTTCCAGGATAATTTTAAACAACACAAGCTGTTTTGCACGAAATGCATAAAGAAAGCTCACATGTCTTTCATCACGTCAGCTCTGGGCAGAGTATCTTTCACTAAATTTGTGATCACAAACATCTGGTTACTGGTAACTGTTCTTGCAGCTGGGCTGAGTTGAGATACACGGTGTGTTCAGGGGTGCAAATGATAGGAAGAGGAGAAGACACAAAGGATAATGGGATC
>VZTH01003589.1:529710-653163 GCA_013397815.1 Aleadryas rufinucha | reverse complement strand
CCCCTCCCCTCCCCTTCTTCTATCTTTCCACCTGACTCTCAAACATATTCTCCACTGTGTATGTCTTACAGACCTTTGTTTCAATGCCCAGCTTGAATGTTTATCGAATTCATATTGTAAAATTTGTCCTTCACAGTTGCAAAGCATGACAAACTCTTATGAGGTTGTACTCTCACAAGATAACAGTTGTGTAAATGAGGTGCAGATGTTGACTAACGTTGAGTGCTACCGTACAAGTGGGGCAAGGCAGAGTCCATACTGAGGCATAGTTTCTGCTAATAGTCTCCTATTGCCTGTAGCTGAACACAGACTTTTTTCCAAACTGTCTGTGCAATCCTTCCTCTATATTAAAAAGCCTGATTATGACTTCCTGTGGATGTGCACTTGTGAATGAAATCAGTGACAGAGATGTTCGTTCTGTACACGAGAAGTATTTGACACAAGGCTTTAACTTCTTTTCTTCTGCCAACTTTGACAATACAGGAAATATTTTCCCAAGTAAAGACATAATTCATTTAAAACCCTGGTTAGAATTTTATCTAGATTAAAAAAAAAAAAAAAGGCAACACTGAGTCTGGAGTCTGAAGAGCAGGTTGTGGATAATTGGAAACCTAAGGATCCAGTCTCCTTCCTTTGGTGGGTGGTGGTAAATAGTTACAATGATTAAGCTGATCTAATTCTGTAGCTAAAATTCTTCTGTGGGAAAAAAATTTACTTTAAGAGTGAGGTGAATAATTTATCCTAAAACGTTGTGTCTATGGAAGAAATATTTTGCTAAAGCTTGTTGATTCATTTTGTCTTGAAGAAAGTTCTTATAGGTCTTTAGTATAGTATTCATATACAGCTGTCCGGCATTAACGTGGTCATCAACGTTGTGAGCAATCATCTTGTTACTGTTTCCTCTCTTTTATTTTTTTTATTTAAAAATTTTTTTAAAAATTTTTTATTCTTTCCTAAGAAGTCATATTTCTATTTTCTACCTTTTCTCACAGTTGGTGTAAACATATTTCCCTTTTTTTAAAATTTAGCTGTAGTAATTTTTAGTTGGGAAGTACTAGGTTAACTTAAACCTACAATGAAAAAGAAGGCTCCAAATGTGCTGAAATGTTTGTATTTTGCTTCTGGAGCGATTAAAAGGTTTTATTGAAGGTTATATTAAAGGAGTCATAGAAAACAGACAAAGTAGCTCTTAAAAGACATCTAGTTCATCCTCTGTTCTCAGGACATGGATGACTAAATTATTCTTGGCAGAGATTAATCTAGTTCTCCCTTTGTTGTAATTTAAGTCCACTACTGTCTGGTCTCTGTGCAGTCGCCTTTTACACATCTGAAGACCATTATCATGTCTCCCCACAGTCTTCTCATTTGTAGGTGATGAAGAGCCTGGTCCTTTCAATGTTTCCCAGGCTCGGGGAGCTCTCCCTGTTTTCCTCTGTTCTCTCAGCATTTGATTCCTGCCATACCTGGAAATGATGCTTCAGACTGAAGACAGTACTCCATCTGAACAAAGTCTTTCTATTGACCCTTTCTGAGGATGATATTCGCTTTTCTTGCAACCTTGTGGCATTGCTGACACATGTTCTTCTGTGACCCATTGCCACCTCTGATCTCATTTGTCCCTCTGTCCATTCATCCCCATCTTATATTTGTTCAGTCAGTTATTCCTGAGTGCTATGCTTTGGATTTGTCCATAGTGAAACACATTCCATTTGTTTGATGACCACATGCATCTCATTTTGGTAATGCATCCTCTCTATTTCTTCAGTTCATCCCTCTGAATTCAAATCCTGTGGTTTGCATAGGTCTTACAGCTTTTCCAAGCACCACATCCTTTGCAAAGCTGATATGAGTGCTATTAATTCCATTGTGCAAACCATTAACGAAAGTACTGAAAAGTTCTGTATCTGGGACAAGTAGGGTACAATGTAATGGGTGTGGAATGTCCTGGTCAGGGACTCTTCGTTACTGCAGCTCACAGGACAGGTGTGGTGTGAACAGATGGTGGTTATTCTACTGATATGCCATGACTTGAGCGAGTTCGAGTGAAATTGTGTCAAACCATCCAGATCTGGGGGGGTCTGAGCCTCTTCAGCAATAGTGCTGATGAGGGTCCTCATAAAGCCCAAAGCTGAAATGACAATAGCCTGAAGCATCAATGGATCTTCCACAGAACCAGGAGAGTTATATTTGCTCCGGTGTCTCCGTCTTTATGCTTGTGGATGTAGAAATCAGCTATATATAATCATACTAGAACTTCTAAAGTATACTTTCAAAATTGAAACTGTTCTGTGAGAAATTAAATTGAGTTTGGCCTAGTTTCTCAAAAACAAGAAAGGGCATTCTTAAGTGGGGGAAGAAAGAAAGAGTTAGAAATACAAGCAGGAAGTAGAAGCATTGTTGGGACAAACATTCAGGAACTAGAGGTATAGTGCCCAGAGAAAACCATGGTGTTTAGGTTTTCCTATTCACAGAAAATCTTGTTAATTTTCACTTTTGAAAGCGTAATTTTTTTCCCTTCATTTAAATGCTATAAATGACATGTTTCATTAGGAAATTGTATTTTTCTCAAAAAATACTGACAACGATTTTTTTGCTTTCATCACTGCTTGTCCATGAAAATAACCCACCAAATATATTACAGTTTCAGAGTAGTTTTTCCGAATTTCATGTGTTTTAAACTACATTTCTGTTACAGTTGTTTTTTTCAATAACTTCCAATAAATAGATACTTTACAAGAATGGTCTTTTGACAATATATTTTGTTGTGAAAACTGCCTTTCTTTCTCAGAGCTTCCTGTAAAATCTTTCCTTCTCTAAACTTGTGATAAAGATGAATTTGCTGTTCTTGCTAACAATGATTGCACTCTTTTCCAAGGCCAAATGACCAAGAAAATAAATATTTTGAGCTGCATGTGCAGTTACCCTTTCTGCCATTCAGCTCAGCATATGAAACAGTTGAGATCCACAAGGAAACATTTTAATATGTTTTGCTCTCATCAGCCTTGAAATTAGCTGCAAAAATAATGCACAATTATACATAACTCCTTTGTTTTAGGCATGGCATGACAAGATTCCTGAGACCAAACTCAGATTTTTGCAAGGGCTCTTTATGAGTACTTGCTTATTTAATGCAAGTAAAGTTACCAAATACCACACATGCTATGTATTACATGGTTTNCAGAGATTAATCTAGTTCTCCCTTTGTTGTAATTTAAGTCCACTACTGTCTGGTCTCTGTGCAGTCGCCTTTTACACATCTGAAGACCATTATCATGTCTCCCCACAGTCTTCTCATTTGTAGGTGATGAAGAGCCTGGTCCTTTCAATGTTTCCCAGGCTCGGGGAGCTCTCCCTGTTTTCCTCTGTTCTCTCAGCATTTGATTCCTGCCATACCTGGAAATGATGCTTCAGACTGAAGACAGTACTCCATCTGAACAAAGTCTTTCTATTGACCCTTTCTGAGGATGATATTCGCTTTTCTTGCAACCTTGTGGCATTGCTGACACATGTTCTTCTGTGACCCATTGCCACCTCTGATCTCATTTGTCCCTCTGTCCATTCATCCCCATCTTATATTTGTTCAGTCAGTTATTCCTGAGTGCTATGCTTTGGATTTGTCCATAGTGAAACACATTCCATTTGTTTGATGACCACATGCATCTCATTTTGGTAATGCATCCTCTCTATTTCTTCAGTTCATCCCTCTGAATTCAAATCCTGTGGTTTGCATAGGTCTTACAGCTTTTCCAAGCACCACATCCTTTGCAAAGCTGATATGAGTGCTATTAATTCCATTGTGCAAACCATTAACGAAAGTACTGAAAAGTTCTGTATCTGGGACAAGTAGGGTACAATGTAATGGGTGTGGAATGTCCTGGTCAGGGACTCTTCGTTACTGCAGCTCACAGGACAGGTGTGGTGTGAACAGATGGTGGTTATTCTACTGATATGCCATGACTTGAGCGAGTTCGAGTGAAATTGTGTCAAACCATCCAGATCTGGGGGGGTCTGAGCCTCTTCAGCAATAGTGCTGATGAGGGTCCTCATAAAGCCCAAAGCTGAAATGACAATAGCCTGAAGCATCAATGGATCTTCCACAGAACCAGGAGAGTTATATTTGCTCCGGTGTCTCCGTCTTTATGCTTGTGGATGTAGAAATCAGCTATATATAATCATACTAGAACTTCTAAAGTATACTTTCAAAATTGAAACTGTTCTGTGAGAAATTAAATTGAGTTTGGCCTAGTTTCTCAAAAACAAGAAAGGGCATTCTTAAGTGGGGGAAGAAAGAAAGAGTTAGAAATACAAGCAGGAAGTAGAAGCATTGTTGGGACAAACATTCAGGAACTAGAGGTATAGTGCCCAGAGAAAACCATGGTGTTTAGGTTTTCCTATTCACAGAAAATCTTGTTAATTTTCACTTTTGAAAGCGTAATTTTTTTCCCTTCATTTAAATGCTATAAATGACATGTTTCATTAGGAAATTGTATTTTTCTCAAAAAATACTGACAACGATTTTTTTGCTTTCATCACTGCTTGTCCATGAAAATAACCCACCAAATATATTACAGTTTCAGAGTAGTTTTTCCGAATTTCATGTGTTTTAAACTACATTTCTGTTACAGTTGTTTTTTTCAATAACTTCCAATAAATAGATACTTTACAAGAATGGTCTTTTGACAATATATTTTGTTGTGAAAACTGCCTTTCTTTCTCAGAGCTTCCTGTAAAATCTTTCCTTCTCTAAACTTGTGATAAAGATGAATTTGCTGTTCTTGCTAACAATGATTGCACTCTTTTCCAAGGCCAAATGACCAAGAAAATAAATATTTTGAGCTGCATGTGCAGTTACCCTTTCTGCCATTCAGCTCAGCATATGAAACAGTTGAGATCCACAAGGAAACATTTTAATATGTTTTGCTCTCATCAGCCTTGAAATTAGCTGCAAAAATAATGCACAATTATACATAACTCCTTTGTTTTAGGCATGGCATGACAAGATTCCTGAGACCAAACTCAGATTTTTGCAAGGGCTCGTTATGAGTACTTGCTTATTTAATGCAAGTAAAGTTACCAAATACCACACATGCTATGTATTACATGGTTTCTAAAGTATAGCCCTGTATTTCCTTTGAAAGGAGTCAGGCATGGAAAAATTACCTTTAAAAATGATGTGTCAACCAGGTAATTTTCCCTTAATATATAATTGATTCAGAGAGGCTGATTCTTGCTGCTGTGTTACTCAGTGAACAACAATACAGCTTGATATAAAAAGCATTGTTTTGCTTTATATTGGTATCCTTCTTGACTGAGTGACACTGCATTGTATCAGCATAGTAAAACCAGAACCATTCAATAGTATCTCAAACATTAGAATAATTAATAAGTGATTTTGGGCATAAAAAATACTGAGTTCTGGCACAGCCATGGTTTGAATGGGTTGACCTGGATTTAACTCGACGTTTGCTCAATACAAGACTAGTCTGAAAGAGAGCAAATGTAGTTACCAAATCAATGACATATGACCACAACAGAAGCATATTTGATGGAAAAAGGAAATTGAGAAATCCAAGACAATAAGATAAGGCAGTGGTCTCTCCATGGTTTATTAAAGTTAGGAAATGTGTAACCTAAGAGACTAACTTGTCCCATATTTTTGCAACTCTCATTCAGAGCTGATATTTTGCATTTCAAGCAGTATTGTTACTTGAAACGAAAAGTTGAAACTTAAATGAATATTTTCTTTTTTTTTCACTTTGTGATGCGTGAGCAAAAGCTCAGACTTCTTTTTTTGTTGTTCCTCTTTCATAATTTATCCCCAAATCCAGATACTGTTTGGACTAGAACATTCTTGTCTACTTGTTCTTGAGTACCGGGTGCTGTTGACTGACTGAAAAGCCCGAGTTAGTAGTAACTGGAGGGTTAGGCCTGGCTTTGTTAGCCCATATGAGACTAGCCCACCTATTGATGGCTAATGGGGTGAAAGGACTGACTGAGACAGGCTTTTGTCACCTGCCTGCGACTTTCTTCCAGCTGTAAATATTTATCCCCCTACCTACCTCCAGTCTCCATCAGAACTGAATGTCTGGTTACTCACTAACATTATTCTGTCAAAATAATTTGAATGACTTTAAATACTTCCTAGTGGGAGATTAAAAAACAAACAAACAAACAAACTTGAATCAAATTTGACAGAACTGGGATAGGGGAGACTATGGATGCAGTGGCACCTCACCCAGGATGGAGGCCTGAAAGAGCAGCTTGGGGAAGTCTGTAATGGTAACACTGACTCTGGATGTGCCAGAGCCAGAGAAGTTTGTCTGACAGGGCTTTCTTTAAATCTGGCTTCACCTTCAGTGCATTTTTCAGTTAAGGAAAAAGTGTGAGGTGACAGCAGCATCAATGAAATAGCAGCATCAAAACATCTAAAGGAACAAACATTTCCAAGAAAAGGAGGAATTTTTCAGCTGAAATTTTCAGGTTTTGGGGTGGTGGGGGATGAGTTTGTAACCTGTTTTAATGCCTGTGATTAACTTGCCTTTGGAAGTCACAACTACTGCTAAAAACATGGTGACTTCTCACCTTCACTGAAGGTTTTATAGGAACTTGGAGCAGTTTTTCACACATCTGCACAGCTGCTCCCCAGCCACTGGAGGGGACTTCTCAGGATGTCAGTCTGTGTTAAGAAGATAATGCCAGTTCAAGGAATCCTGCCTCCTTGCATGTGCCTCTTCTGCTCGTCTCTCATTCCTGCCCCTACATCACAATGTATCACCCTCTCCAGGCCTTCTCATGACCTAGATCCTTTCTGCAATTCACCTTCTCTAACTAACAGCTCCATGAGGATTGCTGTGGGGGCAGCAAACTGGTGTGGTGAAAGAGGAGAAACCCAGGTTTCTTACACTGGTTTTGCTGCGGAAGCCAGTGACAAGTGAAGCAACCATTGAGACAATAATGTCTAAAATTATTCTGGAATAAATATGCTAAAATGTTCTAGAAATTATTTGGAAGACTGAAGATGACTGGACACAGGTGGGACTTTTTTTTCAACTTTTCAAAGACAAACAGTCTAAATATGCACATTTATTATGCTTTTCAACATGAAAAAACAAGAGCATCCAAATTTTGCCTTTGACTTTCAGATCCAAAGAACACTGCAATATGATGTATTAAATCTAATTGTTGTGGCCACTTGCATTTGAAATTTGCTACTTAGAAGCACAAGAAGTAAAGCATTGAATTAACATCTGTAAAAAATTGCTCTTATACATCAGCTGTTTTGACCTGGCCAAGAGTGTGAGAACTGTTGCAGCTTTTTTCATTGATGAAAGTGATGTCATTTCCAGTAAAATTTTAAAACCTGTATAATCTGGACAACAGTGAGTTGTTTTGTATGGTTTCTTCCTGTATTTGTGAAGCTCCTGCTTCAACAGAATCCCAGACTTTGAGAATGAGAACATTTGAGATCACCTATAACATGAGCAATAATCATAGTTCAACTGGCCAAACACTGATTTATCGTATTCTATGTAGGAAGATTACTAACAGGCAAGAGTCCAAAATACTTCAAATCTTAAAAATGTTTCCAAGAAAATATCTGATTTTAATAATGACTATGCAATATGTAGGAAACATGAATGCTAGAGGTTAAGAGATCAGCAAAGAGTTCTCAGCAGCACTGATTTAACACAGGAAGCAATGGGGAATGTCTAAGGTTAAACTGTTCAGCTAAAGCCAGAACGGAAGCTGAGGCAAGAATAAGAAAACATGGGGTCATAAACATGATGACATCTCTGTGCCAGGAAGATGAGTCACAATAGTCATAAAACCTAGGTACAAATAGTTCATTATGGATTCTAGAAAGTAAGTCAGAATTGGCAATTGTGTCGTGTTTTCACCATAGATAAATCTATTTCCCCTTTTGATTAAAAAGTCAAGGGAGTGCAAATGCGATCAGATAAAGCACATAGCAAATCACATACTCAAAATACCCACTTTAATTAGTTATAGAATATAATAATGTGTCAATGAATTCTTTTCAGGTTAGGCAGAGAAGGGGTTTTCTTTAAAGTATTTGGGCACACAGGAAAAATATTGCAGAGTTTTAAGCTAAAAGAAAAGCATGTTTTTCTAACTTGCTGAGATCTAGAACATATCAACTAGTTAAAGCAGCTGAGGAAAGTGCCATGATCATCTTTGTGCTTTCAAATGCGGAGAAATAGAAATACTGTGAGAAGTTGAATTCTCTGGCTTTGACTCAAGAAAGCTCTCAAGCACGTTCTTATTTTTAAGCACAAATGTTCCAGTGGAAATCATTGGTGGTGCCTCAACAACTTGCAAGATCAAGTCTGTAAAATGTTTCATGTTTGGGTTTTTTTCATTATCTTGCATATGTGTTGTAGGTTCTCCTACAGCAAAGCAGCAAGCTGCTACACATCTCTTGTAACTGTGGGTACACAGGAATTTACAGTGTAAGCATTTTGTTTCATATTTTGTGAAATATGTGCCCTCACCTCAAGTCTTTGCTGTAGATTCATTGTAGCACAGAAATACTGCAGAACTAACATGAATTCAGTGGAGGGGATGGGGGGATATTGCTTCTTTATTGTCAAAAGACATTTATTTGTGGGAGACTTTATGGAGCAAGAGCAATTTATCGCAAGTTTTATTGCTTTGCATGTGAGATTGGGTAACGAGTTAATAAAACTATTGTTTGCTGACTGGAGTCATGGCATTTTGTAAAGGAAAGGAACCTTTTATGTAGTAATACAGAAATACTCTGGCTGTCATATTTGTAAAGGAAATAATCTACATTCATTTCCTAGTAATAAAGGGGCTTGAGGTTATGCAAGTACACCAATGCAAGATGGTGTTTAGTGATTTAAGAGACAGACTACTCCATTATTTTTTCCCCTAGTTCTTCCTGTTTTGTTCATAGTAGTTTTACCATTTGTTTGCACTTACAGCCTACTGCTTCTAGAGAAAAAGAAAGTATTTTTTAGAAATAGACAGTTTACTGCCTGCAATATATAAATCTGTGGTTTGCTTATATTTTAGTGCAGCCTCTACCCATATTCTGTGTTCAGTGAATACTTTATGAAGCAGAATAACATCCTCTTCTTTTCCATTGTTTCTGTTGATTCTGTGTCTTGGGATTTTAACAGGAAGAGAGGCTCCAGTTTAAAGCCAGAGTTAGCAACTAAGGGTTTCAAAAATACAGGCTAAGCAGCTACCACAGAAGTGGCCAGCTAGTTGGACTGTGGGTCTAAGATTTTCCAAAATTTTCCTTTAAGCAGTGGTTCTGGTTACAGCTGACTTTAATAATCACAGTTAATACTGATTTTCTTCACGACATCCTGTTTGCAGCATCTAGACAGGCAGAATCCTGATTTGTGCCAAAGACTTCCACGCAACACAGTAAGAGGCAAATGCTAACACTGCTGTCAGTAACAGAGAGATTATCCCTATAATTTAAAAGACTGCAAGCTTAGAATAGATTGTCCTATATTGTTGCACTTTTCCTTAAAAATGCAACAAAAAGTAAATTCAGATCCAGAGTCTACTTACTTGGTTTCTGCATGTAGTTTTGATGCAGCAAAAGCTTCTAGATGTACACAAGTCTAAAATAAATTGTGCTAAAAATCAGTGCAAGCCTCACTTTTTTTTTCCCCCCTGAGTGTTTAAACCAGTGCAGAGTAGCCAGCACTGAGACGCTTCTGATCATCTGCTGGTCTGCATTGGGATGCTCTGCTTTAGGGCACAAGAAAAGGATTTTAGTTTACAATCTGGAGAAGCAGTTGCAATCTTTCAAAATATGGAAATTTGAATCACTGCAGCCTGTGAACTACTCTACATGTTGTGACACAAGAAAGAATGAATAAACTACATCCTCTGTGCACACCAGGCTCGGGTACATCATCATTTGCTGGTATGAGAATGCACCTTCTGTTTACTCTTTCAGCAAAAAAAGTGATTTGTGAAATTTATGCCTCTAGCCGCACATTATTTACTATTCTTTGGAAGTTACCTTGCTTTGTAAGTGTTCAAGTCTTCTTTTCTTCAGCTTGGAAGATGCTGTTGGACTTTAAATTACCTGTCTCTAAGGAAGGAAGCTGGTTAAAAACCAGTGGCTCTTGAACCATCTTTCACACAAATACTGTGATGTTACTCCAGTGTCCTGGGATGAATAATATCAAATAAACCTCTTAGATTTTAAGGTGCTTTTGCATGAGAACAGGTAAGATTTGAAGTGTATGCCATTACCGATGGTGTGCCACATAACAGAAGCTGGGTTTAAAGTTCCTCCTGCTGCTGGTGGTTGGTGGCCCTGGAGGTTGGGCTGTTGCTTCAGAATAGCTGAATGAGCCAGTATTTCAACTGTGTTTCTGGTGAAGAGAATGCTCAATATTTGTGCTGAGTATTTTACCGGTATGTACCTGTATTGATTTTTAGATTTATTTTTTCTTAAAGAAATCCCCATTAATTGTTTACAGCTATCTCATGTTTGTAAAAAAAATGTACTGATCTCTAGGTTCTTCACAACCATTGAATTGTTCATGTATTTAGTTAAAATTAGCTTCTTAGCCTGATCAGTTCTGTCTGAACTGATCAGTTCCGTCATCACTGCACACACTGGTATATTAATGGTAAGTAAATGCAAATGGGAGCATGAAGATACCCAAACAAATTTAAATTTTAATTTGCATGAATACTGTTTGAAGGTTTGGCCTGGTATTGTTCAAAATGCAGTGCTTCTGAATCAGAAGCGATAAACTTACAAGAGAGAGTGCTGGAAATAATCCATGGACATCTTGTTCTTATTAGACATGGGCTAAGTCATTCTGACAGATTTCAAACCTGCTGAAATATTATTCATTAAAATTTTGTTGTTGATTTCAGCATAACTGGGAGCACATTTTACTTATATCTTTAGGGATGACTATCAGAAAGGGAGAAGACAAGTATATATGGTGAAAAACAAGATAAGAAAAGAGTCAGAGAGCTGACAGTGTGAAAAAGAAAGAGACACCCTGGGAAAGCAACAGAGGAAAGCAAAAGAAAAAAATCCCAATTTTTGTAAGTATGTCTGTTTAGGACTGAGACTGTGCCAAACCTTGGACTTGGAGGCTGATCTGTCCTTAATACATTGCACATGATTGTCTGTAGCTAGAAAAACATTTTTTGTGGTTTTAAAAAAATTGAATTATCCTCATATGAAATAAAATAAACTATGAGTTTAAATGACAGAGTAAAAAGAAATGAAATTCATTTTGTAAGCCCTCAGAGAATTTAAAAATCCCTTAGGTTCACAAAACCTCAAACTCCATGAGGTTCATGTATTCCCAGAGTAGGATGCCCAATGGAGTTATTTCCATCTGCTTTAATTAAGTTTTCATCAGACTTTTTCTGTTTAGCTGACTGATTCTCCTTTCAAGACATGTTTGTGTTAAGGGCAAGATCCAAAATACTCCATTGACAGTTCCTGTGCAATCGAGATAGACATCAGCTAAGGAGAGAGGTTATAAAACCTGGGTAACTTTCACAGGTACAAGACCATAGGAAGTTGAGTATTATTATGAATGTTTATTTCAGTACCTATGGCTTGTTCCAGGTAGGCTCATTTGCCTTTTAGGATCTGCGTCTTCATCCATTGGAAGCATTTATTGTGTCTAAACTCCAGAGAGGGAGGCCCTTAGTGGATTCCTTAAAATAAAATTATCTTCTGTTGGCTTCCTGTAAGTAATTTCCCACTCAACAGGGCTTTTTAGCTTGCTCCTCAGGAATCCCAGTCTCCACCCTATATGATGTCTGGGCTCCCAGCTTAGTACCTTAATAGACTAACTGTGTCCATTTTTTAGACTTTGGACTGCTGCTGAGTGCCATGGAGCTGTCTCTAAATGTTAGCTTCAAAAGGAAGCAAAGGCTTGTGGCACTCAAGCCTGCCGTGGCCATACATCTTCTACGTAAGTAAAGCCTAAAAAGCGGGTGCCAAAGCACAGGGTTGTGTGGAGTTAGATAGTGAAACAAGCTGATGTGAATAGTCACTATCAGTAGATTCTGATAATCAGCAGAGATACCATGGGGCTGGGTGTACATAAGAATGGCTATGCTAGGTCAGAGCAAGGATTCACACAGCCCAACATGGTGTCTATGATACTTACCTAACAGGGAGGTGCTCTGATCATGAAAGTGGTTTTTGAGAGGGAGCCTCATTACTAGCACTTCAAGTAGTCTGACACCTGCAACTTCCCCAGATCCAGGGAACTTGACATTAAAATTTGTGATGCGGGAGATTGTTTTTGTTCTTTATCCTGAATTAAAAAGTATTCCTACCACCAAACTACCAGTAAACTCAAGTGAATGTCTAGGGAAAAATTTAGGAAGAGGTGGTCTGGTTGCTGCTTAAGTCCATATAAACTTTTAGCATCTTTGATGTTCCTTGCAAGGAATTCCACCCATTTAATGAGAACTATACCTTTTCATTCAGTTTGACTTCTTATTTGGAGCTTCATTTGATAGTCCTCACTTTTGAATTGGTAGGTGCAGTACAAAATTGATACCAGACTAACCTCGCCATGACACTTGTGATTTCACACATTTCTGGCACATCCCTCAGTCATCTGTTTCCCTGACAAGGGTCCTGAGTCATTTGATAATTTCCTTATTTGTAGCCATTGCAGACCTCTGATCACCTATTCTTGCTCTTTCCCACTTTTTTTTTTATTATTATTGTTATTATTATTATTAATTTATTTCTTATTTTGTTTTGAGCCCCATTTCTTTATTCAGCTTTGGAGCTATCTCTAGGTTGTAGGTGGAACCTTTCTCCAGTCAGAAGTTTTCCTTAGTGTTATTAGTCTGATTAGACAAAAATGATATGTAGTGACTAATTTTTCTTAGGACACATTTATGTACATGCATTAGTGTGAGTATATGTGAATACTTGAGATTTGCTTCACCTGCTCTTCTACCATGGACGACACAAAGCTGTTTACACATTATTGTACTTGGAGCAGGTTTGGAAACTCAGGTGTCCTGCCTTCCTGACCAGTATGTGACCCCGTGACTGGGGACTCACACAGGCTCTTTCTCACACTCAAAATACAGGATCATCACTTCAGCCATACACAGTGTGACTGCTTCAGGGACACCCTTACTGCAGCATGGCCTTGCCTCCTGCTTCAGGCCATCTCTGAGAGATGGCAGAGGTGGTTTTGTGTTTGCCTGGGACCTGGGAGCAGGTTTTCCTTATCTTCTGTAATTGCTAAGCTATTGCGTAACAGGACTTCTCCTCCAAGTGAAACATCAGCTGCAATACTTCCTCCATTACTTACTCCTGTAGTGGGGAGTGTGTCCATGTGCCACACAGCACTAAGAAGTGTGCACAGTGGCACTGCAGATATCAGAGGCCATGGGTCACAGAGCAGTTGCTGGTGACTTTGGATCACGTGCAGACGATAGATAGTGTACTGAAGAACTCTGCTGACAAAGGCATAGGTGCGTACAGGATTAGGCAGCAGGAAAGACAGAATCATAGGATTTATTTGGGTCTGAATAAGTGCACAAGGTTCACTTGACCTCCATAAGATGTTGATGATATTGCACAGAAAGTTGTTGAGCAGCAATTGCATCATCATCATCATCATCATCATCATCATCATCATCATCATCATCAACATCATGCAGCAGTGTCAACCTGCATAAGAGGTCATTAATATCCTAGGTGCTGATGTGGACTTACTAGGAGATAGCTATTTCTCTGGGAACTATCTCTATGGGTTCACAGAGGTGGTATTACTGTTACCCCTGTGTAATGCATGAGCCTGGGGCACAGTGGGATTTAGAATTGTCTAAGCCAAGATCACTCAGAAAATCTCTGACAAAGCCCAGAAGTGACACCTGCTGCCTAGAGTCCCAGTATTATAACTGGCCACCAAAGCTCCTTCCTTCCTTCCTTCCTTCCTTCCTTCCTCCCTTCCTTCCTTCCTTCCTTCCCTTTCTATTGTTCTTCTGAGAAGAAAACCAATCACTTGTAGGGAACACAGACGAACATTGTCGATGGTTTATGGAGCTGGTTAGAATCTTTCTTTCAGTGATTTTTCTTTCTCTCTAAGCGTGTCCAAATCTTATTGCTTTCATAGAACAGTTTTACAAAATAATGGGTGAGTCATATTTGTCTGTGAAGAGAAAGGGCTGTCTGGTTTTCCTTTGAAGAGGAAGTAAATGGGCTTTTACAACCTTTCTTGGGGACAGTTGATTTAAAATCTAGGTGATTAAAATTGGAAATTAACTGGACTAGAGGTACGCAGTTTAGAAATGTATTAATAGAACACTAAGGTTGGGATTTATGCCCATAGCTAACAGAAGTTTCATCTGTGTGTTTGTTGTGACATTTCTACTCATTGTTATCAAGTACAGGGAAGACAACTTCCTGGTCAAGTATCTGTAATGTAACTATGAACTAATTAGGGTAAAATAATGTACTGAAGTGATTTTAGTAAAAGGATGTGTCAGATTTTCTTGGGTTGGGGCTTTGCTCATCTGTTATTTTAGGCAAAAGCAAGGAACGGATGGAGAGAAGGAAATTCACCTTCATCTTTTCCAGAAGAGGAGAGGTAATGGTTTAATGTGATTAATGATTTAATGGTTTAATGATCCACGGCTGTCCCAGACAGAGCAAATCACTCTGACTTCACCTCAGGAGTGTCAAGATAGAAGCTGGAGCTGCATGGGTGCTGGTCCCTTTGCCCACTGAGGTTCCATGTGGTGGTTGTCAAAGGAAACTTTTCAGATGGGACTCATTTTCAGATCTGTGTAATGAAGTGCATTAATGTAACATGATAATGGAGCTAATGTCTCCTGGGAGGCTCTGGTGCATGTAGAAAGATACTGATTCCTTTACTGGTGTGTTGCTTCTCGCCCACCTGAGATCAGAGTGAGAGTGGCAATGGTGATGGTAGGGATACAATTTAAGGAGTATAACCCCCCACACGGGAGCTCCCTCTTCCATGTATGCAAAGGAACACGGGCTAAAATTCATGTCAAGACAGGAAATAAAGTACTCATTTCTCATCAGAGTAAACTAAGAAGGTAAGAACATGAGAGTTTGTATCTGAATTTGTCTATTTCAGTTTGCAAGTATAATGAGTTGTGAATAAGAGTGTTCAGATGAGGTTTTTTACAAATGCACTATTACCTATACAACAACACCCTGTTTTGTACAGCTGTTTGAAATTAGTAGAACTGTTGTTGAATAATGAAATAAAAAATCACTAAATTAACTGCAGATTGATATGCCTTTCCATGAGCAAAATAACAGGTGCTACTGTGGTTCATGGCAATCAGTTACCAATGGCTAATGATATATTTTAGTACCAGACAGACCTGTGAAAACGCCAAGGAAGGTTTTGTTTTGTTTTGTTTGAAATCTCACAGTGGAATTCTCAGTAGGGGAGCTAAAGCTAGAAATCCAGAGGTACCTAGAAGTAGCTTTAAACAATGAGCAAAAAATAATAATAATAAAAATAAACTATTTCTGTTTCATGTAGAGGAAAATCTGTTTGTTTGTTTTTCCTAAAATACATAATCTCCAGTAATATCTGTCTCAGTAAGGTGAGTAATTTAACCCTTTCGCTGTGTGGAAGTACATGTTTATTAGGGTCTGTGTGAGCCTCTTTGACCGTGTGTACGGATATTTCGAATAAGGAATTTTGCTCTCAAAGCCTTACAAGGTCTGGTGCTAGTGAATACATGAAAATAATGGAGCTAACAAAATTCACATCCTTTTTTGACCCATGGCCTCTTTATCCCCTTTTGAGTGACTAGTGTTAACATCATTGTCCACATGTACTCATGCACAGGAGCTTTTAATCTCAGCTTTTCTGCACTGAGTGGCTGTGCATATGTGGACACAGTTGCTGTCGTGTTAAAAGATGATGAAATGACTTTTGCTCCAAGTATTCTTCAGCCATTTACTCTTTTCTGCAGAGTATTCACATAAATGTTCTTCCCAACTTCCTTTATTTTATAATGTGTAAGCACTTACATCATGCTATTGAAATTATTTTTTGCTTAATATTGAAAGATGATGCTTTATACACATGAATATAATATGCATTATGCATAGGTACTAATGGTTGTTAGTGACTGTTTTTCAAACAAGTTATATATATATATATTTTTTTTTTTTTTCAAGTTATGTAATTGTTAATGTCTGCCTAGAGCATTGTAACCTGCTAGTGTCAAAATAGAAACCTGCATGGTTATTCTTGCAAAATAGTGATAAAGGAGTATAACTACCAAAAATGCACTAGAACACAGAGAAAGATGTAGAATCAAAACATACTCTCAGCTATGTTAAAAAAAATTACTGGATTGAACTTGAAGCTGTGTTCATAAATGAAGTGAGAGATACATTAGTTCTGAAGAAATTTAGTAATTTCTGTTTTATGAACAGTTTTCAGTACATAAACTGTATGGTTCGTTGGTCAGACTGATTTCTTTGCATTATGGTCAAAACTATCTTTTGGATGGTTTGTGACCAAGATCCTGCGGAAAATATTTTACATTTTTGTGTCTGCAAAATGAAAGTTGTTTTTAATTTATGCAAGATGCCTAATCAAAGTGGCTATAATACGCCTCTGAACCAGATAAGGATGTAATATTTTTGGAAGCAATTGTATATTTATTAAACAATAATTTGCCTTTATTTTTCATCTAAGCATTTATTATTTTCGTCTCATTTTCCAGAGACACTTCATTACGATGCTGTTGGTTTTATTGCTACTGCAGTATTAAAAAAATCTCCTGTTATTTATAAATAGAAACTTAATACGGGTTATAGTTCTGACCAAAATTGAAGGTAAACTCTCATTAGATTATGGCGCCTCATATAAGAAATTATTAAAGTCACTTATGATCTTATGAACGAATGACCTTTGCATCCAAGAGAAATGGGAAAGGGCAAAGGCAACGCAGCTTGTTTTTCTACTGCACCCCATTTGTAGGCAACAGTACGCAGACGAATACGCAGTAAAAAGAAACAAAGTCTGAAAGTTAATACCCCAGGCGCCAAACACATGTCTGTGAAAGAGGAATGCAAGCAGACATTTCTATGTGCACTACATTAATTCCTAATGGGCTCTTTCTCTTTTACAAAGGTCACATCATTGGATGGAACGGAATCCCATCTCAGCAATGTATTACCTGCCTTGGTGCGTGTGAGTAGCGGCATAGCTGGGTTTCCTTGCTGTGGGGTTAACACCCCACAGTAAGTGATTAATACTTCCACGGGTGAGACATGGACAGCTCAACACGTCAATCCTATTAATGCTGGCTGTGTATAAATCTGGCTTCTTATACAGCCAAAGTATTCTCAGCCTCAAAGTGCTGGGTGTCCCCGTAACACTAGAAGGATGGGATGCTGGGGAAGATGCCTGCACAGGATCATACTCCATCTGGAGTTTTGTTCATATGGCCCTTAATTTAATATCCTTCTTTCCTTTTTAATTGCTGATGATGTGATGGAAAACATAAGGTTGATAATTTTAGTCTCTGAAGCTGGGGTGTGACACAGTCATAAGGTGTGAAATCAGTGCAAGCCTTGCCATAGCCTCCAGTGAATTTTGCCATGGGAGAAATCAACCCTGGGCAGAGCCAGTGAAAGGGTCGCTAACATGCGCTCAGGAGAGAATGGAGTGACTTTGTAGGTGGCCTCGCTGCTCCTGAACAAATGCACAAATCATGGCCAACTGCGGGGGCAGTTTCCGGCTGTGACTGTCTGTCCAGCAGAGACCACCAAGCCCACACCCGCTATAGCCACCAAACAACTGATAAAATGTGTTGGCACCCACAGCTGATGTCATACAACAATCTGAGAGGTTAAAAATAATAAGCAAGTCCTCGAGTCTGCCTCTTCTGGGACACATTTTTTTTCTAAATCACGGCTCTTAATTTAGATTTTGGACTGTTTTGTACTGCTGTTTTCATACACAAACAAAAAAGTATACTACGTATAACTGTAGGACTGTAGTTTGCAAATCTGATCTGTCAGCATTCCTCTTGGTTTCAAAATTAATTTTTCTCGACTAAGAACTACAAAATTTCATAAAGCAAATTTATGCAGGATTTAAACTATAATGAACAGGTAGTGTAACAGTATTAGGTTAAATTTTTTCAAGGGAAGCTGAGTGGAAGAAGAGTAATTGAGATTGGAATTTCTCACTGCTTTTTTTATCCAAATATTTGACAAAAATAAAAACTCATCTTTATGTAAGTAAGTAATTTTTTCCAAGAAGGATGTTGGTAGCGTACAGTGCTACCGAATTTGTGTTTCAGTGATCCCTTATGACTAGATTTCTATACAAATATATAAACAGTTATACAGCTTGTTAGCATGGTTATAGATCTCGCATAACCATGTTTATTATTTCTCTTCAAAATTTTCCTTTAACTTTTTCAAAATTAACTGAGAATCTTAAATGGTAAATGCAACCTTTTTGCAGGTGATTCTTACTGAAATCACATTGTTTTGTACCATGCAGTGAGAGTAAAAGTTATGAAGAATGTAATAAATATACAATCATCCTAGATATTTTGAATCAGCTGAGTCTTGTTGACTCTAGCTATAACATTGACTGTGAAAACTTTAAGGGAGGATGAGAAAAGCAGATTCTGGAATTTTTACCAGGTATCTTTTTCTCACCCATCATCCCTTTGTGAAAGAATGAAGTTTGTGCACTAGAAAGGTGCAGGATGTGAAATCTCCGGGTGCTCAGAAAAACATATTTCAGTGTTACATAAGGAAATCTGATGGGTGGAAATGGCCTTCAAAGGCTATTTCCTTCCCTTGAACAACAAATGCTGTCATCAGCTATTTTTGATTAGCCTGTGAATTATGACCCTGTCAAGGTAATACGGCTCTGGTTACAAATGCACCTTCAAGTCTAGCAACAGTCAGGGAATCATGAGCAAAACTTGACCACCTGCAGTGGTGTGGGATTATTCTCATGGTCCACAATGAATCATTGGGTCAAGACTCATTTGTGTGGGACATGCTTGAGTCTTCAGCACCCATGACATTGGCTGTGGTTGTAATGCTTTTGTTGCTGAGAGAAAACATAGTAATTCCTAGAATGCACAGTTTGGAAAACTGTGGAGAAGTGAGAAAAGTGGAAATAACAGATGCTTAATCAGCAGAAAAAAAATTCCACTCTTATTTCTTGGCTACTTTATATGTTTATCTAGAGAGGACAAAATCTATTGGGGAAGCAATTCAGCATATTATGATATTATTCTAGAGAAAAAAAATTACACTAGTGTGTAAAAAAAGTGGAGAACAAACACAGCAACAATGGATTTGAAACAAATCAGGTTGCTAATTTCCACCTCCAGATGAGACTACTGAGTACACAATGCTTGTATTTCTTCAGTAATACAATGAGTAGGATAGAGTAATATTCATACTTCCACTTTTCTTACTTCTTAGCATAGCAATCTAAACAGTTTAATTCATTGCTGGTCACACTTTTCAAATATTTTGTAAGAGTTAAGAGTTTTTTTTCTTTTACCCTCAAGCTTTCCTCTTTCAACTTACATTAGACTTTTTTATCTCCACTGTTTCACTTTGCTGAATTCCTTACAATTTGTGGCTGTCATTCTGGTATTGAGGTATCCAGATCTCAGATATCTCCAGATATCTGAGAAATATCAGCATATCCTAGTTCTGTACCAACAGTGCAGAATTATAAGTTTTCAGGCTTATAAACATTTTGACATTCAGTATCAACTCAGTCTTTTCTGGTAAGGCTGCTCTTTCTCAAAGGATTTAGTACTTATTTTCTACATGCATTTTTTTTCCTAAACTAAATCCCACTTGCTTGTTTTCCATCAGAATTTTTTATCTCATGGTTTTATTTGTGAATGCTAATCCAGTTTTGATGTTCATCTTGCTTCTCACTCATCACTAGAAGAGCAACCGCCTTTGATGGAGGTGATTGCAAGATCTAGATTTTACACCATTTCCAAAAGGGAATCCTGTGCTGCTTACTACTTTCTTCCATGATTTAACCTAGAAAACGAAATACAAATGAGCTTTCCACTGATTCATGGGATATTCACAAACCATCTCCAACTTTTTAGGGCTTCCTAGTCTTTCAGGAGGTTTGCTGTCTACAGTCAAACGAAAGCAGAGACCAGTATAAAGTTTGAAAATAAAGAAGAGGGACAACTGCTCTCAACTTTGCATGAATTCCTCTTCACGGACTTGGAGGTGACAGACCCTAATAGCAGTCAGAACCACCTGTTGCTGACTGACCCTGCCCTTCCAAGGTGATGGAAAGTAACCCTGAAATCCCACTAGTAGCAGTTGTGTGAGCACTACCTTTGATGAAGTGCTCCTCTGCTACCAGTCCTGTTGCAATAATAAAGCTGTCAGCCAACACGGGGAAGCCACAAGCAAAGGACACAGTTATAGTTGCATGACGAAATGTCTTCCCACGGATGTATGGACGGCATGAACCTCCTTACTTCCAGGGCTAAATGCAAAACTCTTTCCTTTGATTTCGTACTTGCCTAAGACCCTCTCATATGCAACAAACGAGTTGTTCTAGTAGCTGAAAGGGGGGAAAGAGGATTTGTGTTTAAGTATTTTGATTATATTTTGCTATGGTTATGTGGGTTTTATGCTTACCTAAACAACCAGAAATATTCAAAAATACCCTGGTTAGCTGAGTAATTTAGTTAACACTTCAAGGAAGGTTTAATACAACTCCCCCTTTTTAAGCAAACACATTTTTCTACAAATTAAATGATGCAGCTGAGCTCCTTGGCTGATAGGAAAGTGTGCACAGGGCCTGAACCTCAGGACTACCTGAATCATGTCATCCACAAAGCTGCATGGTGCATAAGGCTGCTGGGATAATTGTCCATCACCTCTGTGCTCCCTGCCATTGATGCCTACTGGGCACTTCACCCTGGGTATAGGGGAGGCCACCAACCATTACCCACTTACCCAGGGAACTGAGCATGGAGGGCTCAGGTTTATGTGGGGAGAGCAAGCCTTCACTGCTCTTGGGAGAGCAGATAGATGCTAAGGGCTGAGCTGAGACTCTCACAGGTGAGGCTGTTTTCGATTGTGCTGATCTTGCCTTTGTTGTCAGGAGTAAGAATGATGCAACCATTCAGAAATGTTGAAGCAAAAAAACCCTGTCTTTAAAAGTAATTGCTTCCTTGCTTTGCAAACTGCCTACTCGTTAAGCACTACGAATCACTGTAATTAATCCTTAATTCAAGCTGCTGTATCTATGTTACATTGTTATGTTTACTTAGATGTAGAATGCATAATTCTTTACAAGATAATGGCATCAGTCCACACAGTGTCTGTGACAGGCACAGGCAGCTCTAAGCTGAAACATTAGGTGGATGGTTATAAAGCTAGTTACGTGCCAATATGTTAATTAATTAATCACAGGCATGTTTTCAAAGCATTCTTCATACCTCAGGTGGGGCTCCTGGGCTATTATGAAATGCCAAACTTCCCTTGGGGCTTTGAGGATTGCACTTCTAAATTCCTCAGAAGTTCAGGGAAGTAAAAGGGTATGTTTTTGGTGTGAGTCACTGAAGTGAGGCTGGAGATAAAGATTTTTTTGTTATGTTTTATAGTGGGGGAGGAGGGCAGTAGCTAGCCAGCCAGCAAGCAAGCACTTCAGGAAGGAACTAGGTGGAGGGCAAAGCTGTATTTTTCTAACCCCATAAGCCTATTTTTTCTAAACACATCTGATTTTTAATTTAATTTCTTTTAGTTTAATTTTTGTGACCTTCCTTCATTTTAAATTCAGCTCTCTGGTATTTATCAGCCAGCCTTCTCTCAGCTTCTGGTTAGAAACTCATGGTTATCCTTTGTGGCAGCAACTTGTGCAGGACAGGGCAAGTGAATGTATGTCTCTTTCACTGTTCAGCATCAGGGACTTGAAAACAATGTATTTTATCCCGTGTTTTTGCAAATAAAACATTCTTGTTTTCTTTCAGCTTGTCTGTGAACCTGTGAGGTATCTGCAAGGCTGTATTTGTAAATGCCCCCACAGCTTCTTTTTTTGTAGTAAAAGAGGACATGCCAATCAAATAACTTCATTCCATTTCAGGAGAGGTCTAGGGTGGGCAGGAAATATTATGAGATTTGGAAAAAAAAGAAAAAAAAAAGAGAAAGAAGAAAGAAAGTGTACTTCATTTTTATAGTGATTTGCTCATTTTTTAAGCCACACAGCTCTAGATGGATATGTGTTGGAGCAGTGTAATCCAGCAAGAGAAGCTCCTGAACTCTGTAGCTGTCTGGCCAGCCCTGTGCCATGAGAGCAAGGAACAAAGAGACACCTGAAACACGTCCTTGGTGAGTCTCAGTGTGACTGGCACCTAAAAAGGAGCATGCCAACTAGAGACTGGAGTGTGCTGGAGACCTGAAAAGGGCTCTCAGCAGGACTGGGCTGAGCAAATGTGGCTGGTGATGTCTGCATGCGGATAGTGATCCCCACTGTCTCATCCCAGCCTCTCATGCCAGAGGAAGAAGGTTAGTGAGTTGTAGGCCACCTGCTCCGCCTGAAACTTTCACTTGATTTGGCAGGAATAGTAAGTGTAATGGAATTTTTTAAAGGGTTGGGCAATTCTGTTTATATCTGACTCACACTGCATGTAGATTCATGAAATGTAAAGTGATACCTGGATTAGATACAGAAGAGAAGTGCCTCACATGTCAGGACAGAACTAGTACTATGTGGCATGTTAGTGCTGAAGGAAGGTCACTCAGTTTCGAATTTTTTCTAATTACCATCCCCACTCAGTATCTCATGCTTTACTTGCGGCAAAGTTGTGCAACGCCCTGGGAACGCATTTATGCTTTCCCAGCGAGGGTGCACAGGAGAGACGGCATTCAGAGAACCCCTCCTAAGTCCTGCACAGCTCAGCCTGGAATATGTTCAGGCAGGACTTTGGGAGTGTATCCAGTGCTGCATAGATATCACTGATGGAGCAAAAAGATAGCCAAATAGTTGGTCTCTTTACTCCGATTCAAAGAATTTTCAGTTCACTGGAGAAATGAGAAAAGCAAGACAAGTTTTTCCTCATTTGGAAACTTCACAAAAGCTCCTTAGAACAAGGTCTTTGAGATACAGTGTGCAGTTTAAGTGCTTTGCGAAAGGTGCCTTGTTTCTGAAGAAATAAAAGCTTCAGCAGAACTTCAAATATTTTGCTTAAATTCTTCTAAGATTTCAGTTGCTGATTTAAAAATATATCTTCAGGAAAAGGAGAAAAATTCAGATGAATGTTGCTGTGAAAGAGGATCAACCTTTCACCTAGATTTGTTCTGCACTAATCATGGGAATACGGGCATAAGCTCAAACAAACATGGAAAGGGAGTGGCTTACTGAAAGCCTTATAAATAAAGTACAAAGGTATCGCAATGGAATCTTTAAAATTGGTAGAGCATTTTGTAACCAGGAAAGATTTGGCAAGGATCTCTTATTTACATTCTACTGGATTCAGCTGTTTTTAGCTGTTCGTTTGTTGCTTTCAGCTGAAATGGCTAAATGCAACCCCACAAGAGAACTCTTCTTTTATTGATTTTAGAATTAATGGGTATTCCTTTTGAGTGTGGTAGAAGAATGTCCTGGATAAGAATGTTAAACAAATAGTCTAATAAAGAAATTGCCTTTCTTTTTATTTTTTTTTCTTCTTTCCCTGTTATGGCGTTTGCAAAAGAAATGTACAACAAATACAAGTACATCAAAAAATCAAGAGTTAAATAATGCAGAAGGAAGGGATAAAAAAAAAAGCTGCTTTATGTAAACAAGTTTTGACTTTTAATACTGTATTTTATTTAATTTTTCTAGGACTCTGCTGCCAAGTGGCCCTTAATTTACAGAGCTGTCATGCACTTGAATTCAGTGGAACAGCTTGTTTGGAAAAAACTACAGAACAAAACTTGGTTTTATATTACTGGAAAGATACGTGCTTTCTTTCGGTATCAGCAGGCAATCGGAGTTTCTATGGACCAGTGCTAACAGAGTTATAACAGCATGAAACTTGAATGATATGGTGATGAATGAGCCTGCAGGTTGGGGGAAACAAAATCATGTGCTTTGGAATAGGATGGTGTTTGGTAGCCAAGGAGGATTCTGCCACTATATATGGTCACTATTTTGTTCATGTTCTGAAATACAGGAAGAGCCACACCTTAGGCACTTCACGGCTTGGCACTGCAGGATGATAACTGACTGCCACTTTGCATGTGGGACAAGCACTCTGATATAACACTCTGGGCTGCACTTGCCTGTTTGCATGTTGCAGCTTGTGTTACGTTTCAAACTTGTCATCACAAATAGGAACTAAATTTCTGCACCTCTGCCCATTGGTATTGATGGAGTGGGTTTCCTCAGAAACCATCTCTGAATAATTCTGGATGGATTTGTATTTCCAGAACTACTGCCGCGGCTACCCAGGCAGCCCGGTGAGCCTGGTAGGCGACATAGCTTCTGTCCTCCCACATGGACACTCGCCAGGTAAGTTGGGCTGCGGCGACGGAGATGAAAGACGAAGGAGGCGCTCTCTTTGCATAATCCGTGTCTTTATTTCCCTGCCCCAAGCATGGGAAACAGGAAGGCATGAAGGGAGCAACCTAAAGCCTGGCCTTAATAGAATGGCCTCAGCCCCCGGACGTGACCGGAGAGCTGGAATCCTCTGAGTCCTGCCAGGACGTGACCTGCACAGGGAACCCAGGGAGCCATTCTGCCCCGGGCAAAACCCGGGGAACCAGTCTTATGGAAAGGCTCAGGAGTGGCGATGGAATGGCGCCGACTGGCCGTTGCAGGGGGAAGTTATACAGGGGGAGGAGAATGGGAGGTACAACAATACAACCAATAAGGGGAAGACATACAGTGACAGGTAACCAATCATAACATACAAGAGGAGGAACTTATTTGAACAAACCAATGAGGAACACAACAGAACAGAACTTTCTAGACATTAATTGCTTAATCAATGGACTTATTATTAAACATAAATTGACTTAGCCAATGAGTGACTTAGGGGCTAAGAGGGTTCTGGAATCAGGGAGGAGATGAGCCTTGGAGTGACACCCAGTGGGTGGAGAGGGAAAACCCATGTCTCCTCCTCGGATCTGCCCTCGGAGGCAGAACCCAAGGCGGGGAAATCCACCCACTAGATGTCCTCTCTGATGTACAGCCCAAAATGGGCTGACGCACCGCAGCTAACAACAGCTTATTTGTATTAGTAAATAGTCTAGCTTTATGACTAATTAATATCTTTATCTGTTACTTAAGTCTTTATGCTTTCTTTATATTGATAAAGGTAAGAAGAACACAAGTTCTCTGAAAGCCAACGGAAAATGCCCATTGATACAGGGGAGTCAAGGACTGACTTCTGCTGCTAAGCACAGGCAGAAAAGGAGGTAGACAAATGAATTAAATGGGAAAGAGGAACAGAGGCTACATCTCTTGAAGGAAATGAATTATTATCTAGTAATTTACTCTTAAAGCTTAATTATTTTAATTAGATATTACATAGATATCTACCTTGCTCTTTAAAAGTGGCCTGGAGGACTTAAGTTGTTGCCATTTTCATTTGAGCCTGGCAGACACATAGGGTCCTGCATGCCCCAGCAGGCACTCTGGCTGCTCCTGAGCTGGGGCTTTACTCTTCCACAGGCCATGAGTGTGGTCTTGATGGTGGCCTGAAAAGACAGACTACGTTCGTTGGTCATGCTTTCAAAATTAATCACAGCATGAACACAGGAGGAAGCAGAAGGTTTATCTTCCATTTTGTCCCTCCTTCCTTACTTTCTGACAGTTACCCAGTTACCCTTGATCTTACAGGAATCCAGCGATGGTGCTCTGTTGCTGCCATGGACCCTGACTCCATCTCCTCAGCATGTATTGAACAGCCACAGTAGAACAAGCCTTGGAAATAGCAGGCTTCTCTCCCTGAGATCAGAGCTGAGAAAGCATGTGTTTAAAAAGATGGGTGAAACATTTCACCAAAACTTGATTTTACTGCGGTGCCAGCCCTGCAGAGAGCAACATAAGAAGATGGACTACCTCTCCAGGAAATATCTCAAGAGACTTCTTGCATCACCTTAAATGACGACACACAGAATCAGCTCAGTGATTTTATTTTAGGCTAAAGGGTATTTCTGTACAAGAATATATGGAAATGCTGTCCAGTGCTAAGACTCAATCCTAGAGGCTTATGTAGTCCCTGCACTGAAGACTAGCACCTTTATTTGGGTTTTAAGTGCATCTGAAGAGCTCTGATATGAGGTCTGTGAGACAGAAGCAAAACCATACATATGAGGCCAACTTCAAAAGTTCCTTCACATCCAGAGAGTATGGGGGTATAGGAATACTGAGAACATGGGCTGCATACCTAGTTGTGGGACATGGGGTAGCAGGGCCATGAGCTGATTGCATGGTCTGCATGAGTTCCTAATTTATGCCCACATGGATTTCAAAGACCTCTTCCCTGCTCAGAATTCCAGGAAAGCTCTTTTTGTCTGGTTACCCTGCCTTTGCAATGTCATGTTTCCCAGGGCATGTCCAGCAAGCTTGGATCAGAAATGCTTTTTTGCAGAAAACATTCCCATCATCACCACTGGCTATCACTGAATTGAGCTGCTAGTCTTGGAGTACACAGCTCGACTGAATTTCTTTTGCATGTAGCTAATCCTGTCAGTGTTCTCCAGGAGCACACCTAATGGTGCACAGGGTCAGTCTAGAACTCTTCTGAAGGAAATCTAGAGCTGTATATGGTGTTCCTGTTGGAACCTAGAGCAGTGACTCTCTTGAGCTGCAAATCTGCCTCTCTTGGGACACAGGGCTTCCAGACAGAAATCTTCTCCTTGCTGTTGTGTTTCTCTCCACTTCCTACAGCTCCCTTCCAGTCAGTTCTGATTTCTGCTTGCATTCTTCAAATCCTTCTTCAAAATCTGACTTTACAGTTTCCTTCCACTATCGCTTTCCAGTCATGGGCAAGTTAGCTCTGAACCTAGGGGAAACATGAAGTAGAACGCAAGTGGCCCAAAAGCCACAGGCCTAGTGTCTCAATTGTCTGGGAAGATTTAACAAGCAAGACAAATATGAAGACTGGGCTGTTAAGAATTTTTCCATCTTTATCCTGTTCCCGGTCCTCACTAGCCATGAGAGCTCCTCTCTCAGCTGGATAAATGTTTTCATATTTTTTTCAAATAAAAAATTTGAAATTTTATTAAATTTAAAAGAAGCTAGTCATAAATAGGATACAGCACTCTGGGCTGAGATTTCCTTTAGCCAGTGTACATATAGAAGGGTGTGTATGCAATTTTCACTGTCCTGCATGACCAAAGTGTACATATTTTTACTGATAGAAAAGCAGCTAATTCAGTGAGGTTGCAACTCAATTTCTGCTCCTAAAAATGCTGGGGTGTATTTAATCTTGTTCATGTGAGTGGTATGGGTATATATGGCCTACTTCTACTTTTAGGGACTTTCAGGGGAACAAAGTGCTCAACTACTTAAGGACAGGCATGTGCCCATAGAGCAAGAATGATTAAACTTTGGCTGTGCAAAGGCCTCCTCCCTTCCCTGCTCCCTCTGCCGCCACATCTTCTCTCCAAAACTGCATTAAACCACTTCCAAACTGCTCATGCAGTTGGGGATTATCATGCTCTGGGGATTGTAATTATTTGAGATCTGTATAGTTCCCAAGTTCTGGAGGCAATTATCATTTGGCCTTATCCTTCAAAGTGTGCTTGCAGAGTGTGGAGCTCTTACAACTCTGCCTCTGAGGTATTCCTTACATAACTCCCAAGTTATGAAAATAGTGTTTAATTTTTACAGGCAATGAGACTGCTTGGTCTATTGTTTCCTGTTAAATTCACCACACCAAATTCCGTCCCATGGGAACTGAAGCCAGTCAGTAACTGAGATGAGGATTTAGTCCATTCTTTTCTGTCAAAATTGGGATATTTCACATATTTGATAGTGCATCTGTTAAAGGAACAAATTCCTGTACAGTGTGTTGGCCAATTCTGTATTAAAATCTCACCTTAGATGTGTTCACATTCCCATTCAAACTTGTCAAGTTATTTAACTTATTAAAAAAAAGTACATGTTTTTTCTGTACTCATTGATCTTGTCTTTTGATGCCATGCCCATTATGCTACAATGCATCTGGAAAACAGCCCATAATTTTTCTTAAGGCAGGAAGTAGTATTTATGGCTGTGTAAAAATATTTTACAGTATATATGATCAAAAGATTGTCAACTTCATTTTCAAATCAAGTCTAAACAATAACAGAAACTACCAAGGTAGTGTGCTTTGTTTCACATTTCTCAGAATATCCCTGGAATTCTGCCTTCATTAGGTATACTTCCAACACTGCGTGATTTGGGGTCTGAACAGATGTACTACAGCCTGAGAAAGCACAAAACAAAGTGTGGAATGAAACAAATACAGGAGTGAAATATATCTGTGGGGAATAGCTTTAATTAATGGAACTCTGCCTGTATGTTGCCCCAAAAGGAGCAATATGTTGAGCAAGGGTGAGCAGAAATACTTGTAGTTCCTTTAATCATAAGTTATTATAAGTTAAATGGTTTCCAGGTAGCTGAGTTCAGGATGGATAATCAAGCAGCAACTTTTTCTTTTATTAGAGAGTGCAGTTCATTGCCACTCTGCATTTTAGAAAATAATGGATAGCAAGATTCAGCAATTAATGTGAAATTTCAGGTAGGCAACTGACATGCAGCAGTGTCTTGAGAGACAGTAGCAATGAGTGCAGGAAGAAACCTCAGGCTGTGAAGTAATCTATAGTTCTTCATGCTTACGATAACTTCAATGGAAAGCAGGACCTTTACATCACTCTTGTATATCTTTTTTTCCCCTGTAACATATTTTTGGTGGCAGTACTTGAGGATAATGAACAAGTTGATGTAGAGATCTAGTTTTGTATTGACAATCTGGTGTTTCTCTTTAATTTTTCTTTCCCTTCTATCAATAAAAATGTGTCATTTTGATTCTACTGAGAGGAGGATTTTGTGCAGGCTTCACAAGAACTGTAATTTATTAGTGAGCCAAGGACTGAAACTGAGGGAAGCTCTCTCTTCAGGATACAGGAAAACCAGCATTAACTCTCATCTCAGACTTTCCTACTGACAGTAAAAATCTGTGACTAAACTGAATGCAATTTAAGTTTGAAATATAGTCAAGCTGTTCTAAAAGGAATTTGGTTTCTTATCCCTTATTTTCTCGATAATACAATATTTACAGACTTGGAGCAGTTTTAAAGTAAGAAATCAGTGCTGTCTGATATCAATAGCTGACTGATGATGCCACAGTGAAGCTATTCCAGTTATGGGATCCTTGGGAAGCCAAGGGGCTGAAGTACCTGGGTTCCCTTCCTCCATGATGTTGCAGTGACAGGAACATGCTCTGCAAGTGCTGTGGGATTCTTTTTTTCACTTGTAGCAGGAGGGAAGATGAAACAGTGGCCAGAAACTAGGAGTCTTACTGTCCTTGCCTTCAACTGGCCAAAGCCACCCCTCGTATGGTGTGACTGTCACACAGCATGTGCAGGCACAGGTAGGAGCTTCTCTCAGTGACATGCTCCAGAGTCCTTGTGGAAGTGAGTGTATCATTGGGAAGGAAGCTGTCTGAAGTCTCCTGGAAGCCGATGATTGTAAAAGCCACCTTTGCCTTAGAACAAATGTAAAAATCCTGAAAAGATAGAGGCTGATAGCCATAGCACAACCCATTCAAGGCCATCTGAGAGATAAGATGGATCACTGCAAGGGTTTCAGAAGAGGATAAAAGCAAGGAATAGGGTATGTCTGGGTGTGAGCTGGATAAAATTTTGTGTAGGCAGTGCAGCTGGGATACCACAAAAGGAGGCAGACACCATTGGAGAAAGCCAAGAATGGTCAAATGAGCTTCAGTAATGGGGCCCTAGAAGGGGAAAAAAAATAACAAGGAAAAAGGTCATGCTTTTTGGGTGAAGTGCTGGCTGGTGAATAAAAGACTTGGAATAAAGAGCAAAGAAATTCTTTCTTGCTGTTTGATGATTGTATTAAGAGAAATACAATTTAATACCCATTTTCAGTAAATAAACAGGGTTGCTACCCTGTTTGTACACAATTCAATCTTCAGTTTCCTCAAGAAAAACAATCTGAACACTAGCTAAGGACTCTGGCCCAAAGGGGTAATAGTAGCCTCTAATGGGAATAAATAGAGGGTAGGCGGCACTCTTTCAACACACTCTTTGAAGAGCAAACTGAATAGGCCCCTTAAGAAAGGTACAGGTACACAAATATTTACCTATTAGGTCTCTATTCATGATGGGCTCAACCCTATTGTACTCTGTTGTTGCTTTCAGTCCTCCGTAGATCTGTCCCCTGACGTGTGACCCGCATTTGCAAGCATTAATTAGGGAACCAGGTGGGTCTGCACCATCCCTGGGCGCTGTGAATGAGGGGCAAGAGTGAGCTGTGTGTTCCGCAAAGGCAAAGTTCTCTGTATTGTCTCCAGAACTGGGGGCAGCTCAGAATTTGGGCCCAGATCAACCCAGGGCTCCTGCTACTGATTCACATCCTGGGAGCCTGCAGTAACACTAGTGAAGGATTTGGGCTTTGTTACAGTACTTGATGGACAGAAAGTGTCATCTTTTGGAAACACCCATTGACAGAACTGCCTTTCTCTACCTGCCCTGTAATCAGGATACAACTGGGAAAGGTCTTAATAACTGTCACTTTCACATTGGGCCTGTCACATAATCTGATCATGGTAAACCATTTTACAGGATTAATTGAATGTAATCTTGGATTTGCAGTTTTGTGAGATCAATGGAAATGGTATATTTTTTTTACAGAAGTGGGCAGATGAACTAGGATTAAAGGAATTCTCTTTCAGCCAGATCATCCTGAAGGAATGAAATACATTGTTCTGAAGGATTAATTTCCTTCTGGGAATAAGCAAGATTGCAGTGAAAACACACCATAGGTCAAGAAAGGAGTAGTGCTTTGCTTTGCTGACTGTGTGCAGTGTCTTGCATTTTGTTTCTCCTATTGCTGAGGACCCTATATGGAGCAGAAATACACATCAGTCCCATCCAGTGTGTGACTGGAGCAGCCACACAGTGTGTCACTGGTGGCTCTCAGAGGAGAGCCTGGGGAGGCAGGCACCAGGTCTGCTGGCAAGAGGTGCTCCCAGGTGCCACCACTGACCCCCACGTGGCAGCCAACAAAGGCCCTATTGAGAAGGGACAGGGAGGCAGGGCTGCGGTCAGGGTGCAGGAACATGATAGCTGCCTCTTGAGGCCAGGGAATCTGTAAAATAAACTGCTGGGCTGCGTGAACGTGGAGGTGAGGAATGTGAAACCAGAGTCGAGTTATTTGGGAGCAGTGCCAGTCCAATGCTGCGCGAGACATCGCCGGCCAACGAAAGAGGCATAGCTGGTTATAAAATACAGCAGTGACAGGACAAACTCTTTGTTGGTATAAATAACTTAAACTCTGATCAGATCAACTGTCCACTTACACTGGCGAACACGGACAGCACCTGTGGCTGTTGCCTGGCCACTTTCCCCACCCTGGGCACAGCCAGGCTGATGGAGTCTGTCAGCAGGGGCTGCTTAGTTTCTGTGACCTCTTTGTGGAGGCACATGGCAAAATGACTTCTGCATCCCAGCCAAGCCTGTACACTTTCCTACTCGTGGTTACATCCCAGACACATTTTTGGCCTATTTCACCCAAGGATAAGGTTTAAGGCTGAATCAAAGCTGCATCTGCTGGGAGACATGGTCCTGTATTCCCTCCTTGCACTATGTTTGGACTCTTGTTTTCAGCTTTTCTCTCCTGATCATAGTTATGTGTCTTGGGCTTGCCTTCTGCCAGGCCAGGTCTGGTTCACCGCAAGTACTGGTCTTGGCATAAAGGGAACTTACAGGCCCATGCAGGCAGAGGGTAGAGGGCCAGATGGCATTGCCCCTTTCTAGGGAAGCATGTTCCCAAACCTTCTGCTGCTGCTCCCCAAACTGCTCCTTCAGGGCTGGTGGTTTTCCAAGCCTCTCTAACCCACCTTGTGGCTGTAGTCTGCAGATGTCTTCAAGAAAGAGAACATGCCAACAATTTGTGCAGAAAAAACTGCTGATCAGAAGGTAGGAAAAAGGTTAAAATATAGATATGGCTTTGCAAGTGCTTTCTGTGGAGCAGGCTACAGGTCTGGTCTCCTCATACTCCTCAGCTCTGCTCTTTCTCTGCTAGATCAGCTGCTGACAGAACAGTGCAAAACAGCTGAATATAGTGACCGGATCATTTCAGCTGAGGATAATTAGAGAAATAAATGAAAATGAAACTTGGATTGAGCAGTCAGTCTTCCATCAATCTCTATGTTGTGCTATTTCACTCTTACAAATCCTGCAGTGCTAAGGAATGTTGCCATTCAGAAAAAAAAAAAAAAGAAGAAAAAAAAGAACTAAAAAGAATAAATTCCTTTTGATGCAAACAAGCAAAGCATGTGGTAGGCAATGCCTATTATGACAACCAAGTCTTCCTATCTGACAAGTTTTGTATAACATCCACTTCATTTATAGTTCGTAACGTTATTAATTTGAGTGTTCTGAACTGCAACTGGAGTGTTTATGATCATAGCAAAGGAACAAACAAACAGAAAATAGAATGAGAACTATTTCAAAAGGAGGAAGCCTGATTAATATTAAGACAACTGAGCTATTGTCTACACAGTGGTTTTAAACTTGGTTTAGCTTGTAACAAATTATAACAGTACCCACCACAAAATGTCTTATATCTAATGCTTTCCTTTGGGGTGAAATGGAGGAATAATCCATTCTTCCAACTTGTTTCAGATATAAAAATAATGGTGTTTTTCACTATTTATCTTATTAATAAAATATTATTTTTATAACAAAACACTGTCCTGTGCTGTGTCCTTGAAGAACCTCTTCACCTCTGTGGAACATAACCAGCAGTTTATTAAACTGGAGGGATGAAGAATATAGCCATAAAAATCTGTTATGCATGACTTATGATTATCTCCTTTAGTTTACATGTGGCGTATTTGCATGCATTTCATCAGCGTAAATTCTAATTAAAACTGAACAATAAACTCTAACTTTTCAGTCATAATGTTCCTGAATCCTCTTTTTAAAAGCAATATTTTAAGGAACATATTTGTGACTTCTCCAAGCTCTGGATCTGTTCTCCTTGTTTAAGAATTGGCATGGAACTGACTAAATATTTGTAACCTATAAAGAGTATTTAGCTTATTTGTGGAGTAATTTTATTCATTCTTTGTTTATATTGAGATGACTTAATTTATACTGAGGTTCTTGAACAGATGTTTTCACAGAACTTGCCTGAATTTTTAGTTCAAATAATTATTCCTAAAAAGGAAACAATGGCTTTCTATTGGCTGATATTAACTCTTTGCTACTCTTGTTGTTCCTAAGTTTGGTTCTGCCCAGACTTTACAACCATGCTCTGTGGTTTTGATTACCTGGATGCTATTATCTGGGAAAAGACAAAATGGATACTCAAACTGTAGACTGTGTTCTTTGCCTGATCTCTGAAATTTAAAGACAATCTAGCAACCCAGAAATCTGAATGAACATTTTAAAAAAATCTAAGTGGAAGAAAGGAAAAGGAGCTTACAATATAGAGCATCCCATTCCACTATAGACTTCTCTCACCTTAAAGATTTGTGATTTTAGCTCTCATTGAGATCTGTTGCTTTTAGTAGTGTATTGCCATAACCTCATGTATGTGTGTGGTTTAATTTGCTGTCAGTGAAACCTGAAAACATTCATCCACATTCCTGGGAAAGGGGCTCTCTTCAGAAGTACTTATTAATTCTGACTTGCTCAAGGAGTATCTGTCTTCCCCAGCATGTCATATCTTTCGTTTTTGGCTGTAGCTCACTGGCCTAGCAATGAAAGTTGAAACTGCCTCTCACCTAAGTCATGCCTAGATTGTGGTGGAGCCTAGATTTGAAGAACAAAACCTTCCTTTCCTCCTTTAAATGTAAAGCAGTGCCATGATATGTGATGACAGTCTTGATGAAATGTCTGACTGGCTTCTTGTAAAACAACATATGCACTTAAACAGAATAATTTCTGTCTTCCTTTCTAATACAGAAAACCTATTTATTATGTAACTTTCAAATCCTTTTTTAAAGATAGACTTGCTTGTAAAAAAAACGAATAAAGCATTAGAAACTGAAATTCTCACTAGAGTGCTGCAGTTGTTCCTGTGGTGTTTTGCCTGTCAGCTTCTGGTGAGGCCACTAGGGATCAAGAGAGGGGACAGTTCTAGGCTTTTCTCTGAGAGGCAGGAAGTTTTGTAGCTATATGCGTTTTCTGGTGCTTTGCCTGTAACCCTTCCTCTCCTCTGTCCCAATTTATCTATGTGTTCAGAAAAAGCTGGATTGAGATCAGCTCATTTGTCTGCCAGGAGATGTCTGCTGCTAATGAATTTTTTTTTGTTCTGTACTTGCTTGGACTGTACACGAAACAGCAAACTAGAGATGAAATGACCCATATTCTGTTTGTAATCTCCTCTGCCATATGACCTCTATTTAGAAATTTAGATTTAATTGTTCTTGCGTAGGCTGGTAGATATTAATCTCTGAGATGAATATATGTAGGATAGGCAGTGCTTAACATTTTTTTGGGTTGTGCATTTCAATTTTTGCACTCTTCTGCCCAGAGTATAGGATGTACATCAAATGCTAGATATAACTTCCATTGAAGTCAGAGCAGCAAGGGAAGGATTTGACTCTTATGTAAGAATGTATTAATCTTAAGCAACAATTGCTCATCCTTGTTCTGTTTTGCCAGCTTTTAATATTATCACATTCAAAAAAAAAAAAAAAAAGAAAACCAATGAAAAATAAAGAAATGCCACATATGTAAGTGCTTGTACTGAATAGGTATTACAAACTGAAATGTTTTCATTTGGAGTATCATTCTTGCTGTGCCTCTGTTCCCAAACATTTATGATTTCAACCAGAACATCAACACAATGTATAATAATATGAACATTTTTTTGAAGTACAAACTGAAGAGATGAGGGCAAAGGGAAAAATGGCATTTTTTTTAAAACAAGGTACTGTATTGTGAGAAAACTACCGTACTCACTCTCTTATTTCAGTTGGAAAAAAAATCACAAGTCTTTCATGTCAAAACTGAAGTGGTTTTCCAACTCATCTATTATTTCTCAGAGATGCTGCCCAGGAAACTGAATAGAAGATTAACAAAGTATCTGGCTAAAACGATGTCATTTAAAAAAACCGTACCACTGTGTTTACAGTTGTGCAAGACCGGCCAATAGATTGCTTGAAAGTGTGGAAATTGGAAAATGGCACTCTCCAGTTGTGGAAAATCCCATTGCTCAGAATTCAGATGTTTTGTAAAGGAGGGAATTCTCTTCAGAAGATTTGGCTGAATTTTTTACATTCTTGTATTATCTCATTCCACTGGAGGAATGTAAACAGTGCTCATCTGTCAGTATAGCTGTTGCAGCTGGATGGCCTTCAGGACTGGGATTTTTTGAAAAATGAAGATATATCCTGAATGTGGTGCTTACAAACTGGCAGCTCTAAACAATAAAACTTCCACTGTGATGGGTGAGGTATGACAGAAAATTTGCTTTGTGTTGCCCCATTGCTCTGTCTATTGTGACTTGCTGAGGAATTAATCCCAGGCTGGATATGTAATCAGATTTGATGCCTGACTTCCTGCTCTCCTGAAGTGACCAATTAAGATGCCATTAATTAGAAGTGAACAAGTATGAAAGCCAAAAATAAAACCCTCTTTTTATCTTTTTCTAGTATTATTTATTAGAAGATTGAAAAGTTTTGCTTGTAATGATTAGAAAACTTTTGTTTTTCCTCATCGGTATTTTCTGCAAAACAGTAATCCTGCATTACCCTGCATCTCTGGCTACCTTGCAGAACATGATTTTCTCAGCAGCTGGGAGCTTTGGACTGGGAATTGCATAGATATTAGTCACCCTTCTGTTTTCTTACTTCTACTTCACCAGAGCTACCCTTAGCTATGCATTCCTATTAATTTCTTTTCTAAATGTTATGATTCTGACACAAGCAGAAGTTGGTGGACATACCTGAACTCAGCTTAAAAAAGCTATTATTTCTGGAAAACAGTCCAGAGCAGTGTATCTAACTTCATTTCAGATTCAACTTTTAAAATTTGTCCTTTATCTTGTATTAACCAGAACAGGACACACGAACATGAACTCAGGACTCGGTACTGGACAGCTGTCCACTTTGGCCTCATACTTACTCTGAATATTGTATTCTTTCTTACTATACATCAGCCCAGCTCCAAAGCAAGAATTCATCTCTGCCTTTCTCTTCCCAGTAGTGCAGTTTTTAAGGCAGGAGATGGTAGGTGAGAGTGCTGTGTCTGTACTTGGCAAGAATGGGAAAAGTGGCTGAGCTTGATATCCCATTCTGTGCTCACAACCACTGTGTTTTGGGCTAAGCTTAACCCCATCCACAGACAGAGTTTGAAAGTGCTCAAAAAATGCATGAGAACCTGAGCCTCATTTGACTGATGAGAATTTGGACATCCCACAGTCTAAGCAGTGGAGTGGAGATCTTATGGATCACTTGCTCAAACTTGAATACACAAATTTCTCCTAAATTGCTCTAAGTATTTATTTATTAATCCAGATTAGGCCCTTTCTTTTGCTCTGCTTCAGTCTTCATCCAGAAAAGAATAATAACAGCAATTGCTGCCTCTCCAGGATGTTGTGTAATGAGTATTCAAAGGCTTGGAAGATACCCACCTATGATGACAGCAGGGGTTAGTGTGTAATGAGCATAACTAATTTACCTGGTCACTGCAGGTTCTGGTCCAGTAGAAGCAAACTGAAGGAATAGTTATTTTTGCCACCTTCTCCGGATGTTTCTTTATATTGATGAGAATTTAAATGGAAGAATACTTTTTCTTCATGCATTTCACTCTTTGATTTCTGTCTTGTGTGCATATTCTCTGCAAATTTGCCCAGTCTAGATGTAGTGGACAAATCTGCTTTTTGATACTTGTTGTCATTTCCAAATAAAGTGGGATTTTCACCTCCTCTAAACAGAGTCTTACATAAATGTAGAAGCACACTTATGTGCCAAAAACTAAAATGTGTGTGTGCATGTACCCCTGTACAAAAAGTGAGGGTCATTGTTGCGGATAGATTTAACACCAATGTATAAGATCAACTCAGTCGAATACTTGTAAGTTAAAAGGTCTGTATGTAAAGTGTTTTTAAAAAGCATAATCCAATTGTATGTTTCATTAACAAAATGACTAATCTCAGTAAATGTTACAGCAGTGCTGATGGAGCTTGAGCTCTAATCTATGAACACAGCATTACAATTTTACAAGAGTAGCTGTTCTTAATAAACATCAAAGTGCATGTAATTATTATGCGACTTTAGTCCTTTTTTTCCCACGATACTATAGTTAATCTTGACAACAGCTAGCATTAAACGCAGTGATTTAACTCCCCTGATGATAAAGTTTAAAAATAGCTTTGGTTCAGATTGTTCCACTCCGCCATTTTCCTCCATCACTTGGCTCAGGGGGGTGACCTTCATTCTCTTGTCTGGAGGTGGGGCTTGGACATGCTGGATGCTGCCTTTTGGAGGCTGTTTTGCCTGAGTTTTGGGAAATGGAGCAGGGACAGCGAACTGCACTAAACATCTCCTTTTCTTGCACAAGAGGACCACCATTTTGAATATAAGCTCAGGTTGTGTTAGTATTTGGAGGTTACCTTTACATTTCTCTGAAGTTCATTGATCTCAAAAGCAAAGCAAAACAAAACCAGAGCAGTTGTAAGATTTTGGAGCAGAGATTGCCTTCCTAAAAAAGCAAATGTGGCGCAATGGAGGTGTTCTGTTGTGGCTGGAACTGGGTAATGTTTTGTCTTGCTGATGGGTAGCTTGCAGCATGGCTGTGAAGCCTGCAACCTGCAAGATGCCCTGTGGCTGGACTTCTGCAAAGGTGTTATTCTTTTGTCTAAATAGTCTTGATGGAGGCTTCAAAAATAACTTGGGAGAGTGGGGAGAATTTAACTTAAATCCTCCACGATTAAAAAGTGCTATACACAAGGGTCTACTTTTAGGAGGTTTGAGGGGCAGTTGTGTTCCAGGCAAAGGAGATGGGACAAAAGTTCCCTAAACAGGATTGGGACTCATTATTTGCCTCTGCAGAGCTCAGCCCTATTTTATCTCCTCCTTTGCCCCAGTGGTATCATCTGTTGAGACCAAATCTGAAAGAATTCTTTGAGAAATTCCCTTAAAATACAGATGAGTACACTGTGTACAGAGATTTCATTCCATTTGCTGGCACTTGCAGTCTTTCCTTTTGTGCTCTTTTCACCCTACCCTTGACTTCTCGAGCTGGTTTGAGCAGGCCATTTTCTGATAAAACCTATTACAGCCCTAATCCTTGTAACGTTCTAAGAAGACAATACAGAGCTGAATCACAAAACTAATGAAAGTAGTACTTATTGTAGTCTACGGACAAATAGAAATACATTGGTAACAACAGTTTTGTTGTTGCATTTACTGAAATCTTTAGTCTATTTTCAGTCTTAATGGGCAGATGCATTTGCTCTTTTTGCAAACAAAAGAGTATTCAAAACCCCTAACTAGAAACAAATGATCACACACTGTACCTGTGTTTCTTGAACTAAGAACAGAACAAAATCAAATGTTTTTGTCAGACGTGCTTTATAATTGTGCATTCCAGCACATAGAGGCCCAAGCAGGATCCTTCTCATATGACACAGATGATAATTATTTTGTTCCCAAGGGAAAGTGGTATTACAGCATCAGTATTATCCACTGGTAATGAGGTGCTCACAGATGGAAAGAGGAGGGGTAAGACAGATATAACATGAGTGACTACCCTGTGGCAAATATTGCTTTAAAAATGTTTTCGTTACACTTCAAAGAGTCTGAGTGAGGGGATCATGTGTAATACTGTCTAACTCTTGCTTTAAACAACAGGGACTTCCACCCCCAATCCTGGATAACCCTGTTAATATTGCTGGCAGTTTCTTTGCTTGGTGCCAAGTACATGATTAAGACACTGATTCAACAAATCAGAGGTGATCGCTTCACCAGAAAGCATACTATGATAATGAAAGGAATCTGAGAGGGAGCTCTCCCCACCTCTGCAGATCTGCTTTCTGTTTCTTTCTTACCACAGTCTCAACCACCATTGTTAATATCTGCAAAGAGTTCAAAATAAGAACTCTGTGACAGTGGCTAAGCATTTTAACAGATGGTTGTTAGATGAAAGGATGGGTGAATGCTGCCAGTGATATGTATTTGCTTTTTGTTCTCAGATGTTATGTGGTGACATTACCTTTTTGTTATGACTGAGAGAATGGGTGCAGCAGAGCCCCAGACCTTACTGTCTCTTTGAGAAAGCTTCCTTGGAGGTTTTGCCTGCTTGAAGACTGAAAGGTTTACTGATTTGCACAATTGTAGGAGCAGTTCTTCTGGTTTCACTAGAGATCTAATATGGAAAATATTTCTGAACTGTTTGCTTTGCTTGTAACAAAGGGAGAAATGCAATTCAACTGCTTGTAGAGAGATGTAGTAAAGCACCATTAACCACTTTTTAAATGTGAAACCTTCAAGCTACATAAAATAATTGTCTCTCTGCACCCAGGTGATACACTAAGTGCTGATAAGCTGTTGCTTCACAATTACGGGGAGGGTTTCTCAATTAGACTTGTATATGAAAGGCCTTTTCTCCTTTTCTTTTTTTTTTTTCCACATTTTTATTTTTTGTGTGTGGATGGTCACAATTTCAGTGACATAGTTGCTTCTTATTCTGTGCATTTATATTAGTGATAATTTTCCTTTTTAAATGGGCAGCCAAAATGAATGCAGAAAAGGGAGAACTGCATGGACAAAACCTAGAGAAGGAAATGTGTTTATAACTCCACTAATTCCAGCACATGAAAATTACCTGATCAAAGCCTAAAATCTGTCTCCTACACTGATAGCATGTGAGGAGCAAGTGGTTTTGTGAATGAGCTACTGCACTAGTAAAGCCTTCAAATCTCTCTGCTACTGTTGTAGTGCAGCATGGCCACAACCATTAATCCCTTCTCGGAAGCAGTGATCAGCAGCAGGGAAAACTGGTATTTTCCAGGGGGAAGACTCTCTTGTCGGGTGAATTAAAAGGTAAGATGCCTAGTAAGAATCTGTACCCAGCCACTGGGGGAAAAGCAGCATTGTGATGGGAGCAGGGCCAAGGATGGTGTACATCAAAGGTGAGATGATCCTTCCTTTGAACCCTCTCCTGGACCAGTGTGTGCATTGTTAAACACTTAAAGAAATACAGACATCAGTTGGAGATCACAGTTTCCTCTGCCATGGAAATGATCAGAGGTACACTTAAAATATGAGGAAGGACAGAGAAAGCAAAGCTGTTCACTTTTCTTTGAGGAGTGAAGGAAAACGTGTTTATGATCTTCAACAAGTAAAAAGTTACTGCAGAACAAAAGGCAATGTGGTATTGTTAGACATCCACTGTTGCTAGGACAAGAACTAATGGGTTTGCATTTTAAAAAGATGTTTAGGCAGGAAGGTTCAGTGGAAAAATATATTGAAAAATATCTTCTCAGGAAAGGTTAGTGAAATGTGGAAAGTGATTGCCTGAAGTTGGGGAATTTTATAAAAACAAGTTTGAGAAATATCTGTCATAAATAATGTGTAGTCAGTCCTTAGCACAAAGAGTTCTCAGGCTTTCTCTGAACCTTTTTTTTTGTGATTTAAATACTGGGTATTTTTTAGACTTTCATATAAAGGCTTAATCCATCAAATGGATTTTTTTCTCTTCACCTATCTTTGTTTAAAAATCAGCCATGTTTTAGTATTGTGATATTTTTTCTTAATGACATTTGATTTCTTGTTTATAAATTGATAACCCACTTTCATAAAGTGCTCTGTCAAACAAAATTATGTCTGTTGTTTGAGGATATAAAATTGGTTCTTATTGTGAAGAAAATGCAGATGCTATGTTATCCATCCGCCCATGTTAAAGAGTTACTTAAGCTACAGTAAACTGGCCAGAGACGTTAAGATTACAAATGGACCCCTCCTGGATTTATTTGGGGTGCCTGTGGGAACAGAGTAGGGCCATTTCACTGCACAGGTATGTAGAGGATGGCATGTGCTCAAAGTGAGTGGAAACTTCCCTTGACCAGCAGTGGCTACTTAAGAGACTGATGACATTACAGGTGTAATAAATGAAGTCAGCTTTGCAGTTTATTTGTGGGATGATAACGAATTATGATATCTATCATATTATCCAGATGATTTAGCATAATCATGTCTCACATCACTGTTTATTGCTCATTACCTTTCAGTGTGCCAATGCTTGATGCAATTTGCATTGGTGATGGTTTTGTAGTTGGATAATCAAATCACACATTGCACTTAGTTTTAATGAAAATATTTAGTTGTCCCTCTCTTCTTTCCCCTAATTCAGCAAGTAGCTGCCATCCCACATCTTTGTCCTTAGACATGATGAATGCCTGTCTTCTAAGCTTGTCTCTGACACAGATTTGACTTGCAGCTCTCAGCAAATTGTGTCTTCCTTCTGCTCAAACAGATGCTACTCACCTATATTTCAGCTTTGCCAGATAACATGTTTGCATGTTATATTTTGCATGCAGCCTTGTACAGCAACTGTAATTAAAACCTGGCAGAAGCCAATGGAAAGGCTAAATGATCCAGGGGCAAATAGTAAAGCCAATAGTAAAGCCAAAATAGACTTCTCAGAAGAGTAACCTGAGTCCTTCAGTGCACTCTAAAACCAGGGTGACCTCCTTTCTGAAGACTGGTTTTTACTTCTTCACATTTGTGGGGCATTTCATCACTTGCTTCAGAGACCTCAGCTGAAACAGTATCTTCCGAACTCTTTTCTTCTACCTTTTTCTTTCGATTTTCTTAGATATTCTTGGACCATGTTTCTTTGCACTGTCTGCTACACAGAAGCCCAGCACTGAGGACAGAGACAGCATGCTTCTTTAAGTAATGATCTAATGCTATTCATCAATTAAGAATTTTCTAGCATATGAAAGAATACCCAGATAAAGTGATACACATGCCAGCTATTATTTGCTCTATCAGACAAGTTTGCTCCATTTATTTATTCAGAAGTTCCTCTTTGATCCAGTGCAAAGATTTCACACAACTTGATGGTACTTGAAGGGGGAATCTATTTCTGTATGTTTAATGTTCCAGAGAGTTCAGGTTCTTTAAAGATGCCATAAAATGTCCCACAGTGCATCAGAGTGTGTGCTTGAAGAAATCTCCCTTTTGTAATACTATCTGTGAGATTCTCAGAAACTGAGAGTCCTGGCCAAAATAACTCCAGAGGGACTGAGACAGGCCAAAACTAACACGGTTAAAAAAATTATCTCCATAAGCTTACATGAAACTTTTCTAGGAGGAATTTCTTCAGTGAGCATGTTGATGGAATTTTTAAAACTAAAATAAAATCAGGGTCAGTCCCTCAAGCATTTGCTCACAGCATTTGCTGCAATCTGAAGTTGCCAAGACAGAGTGGGATAGTAGTGTATAATATGATGAAGAGCAGCTGGATCCTCTTCTCTCTCATGAGCAGCTTGTGTCAGATTGCTGCATTCCTGGTCTGCATGTTTGGGATGCAGAGTGAGTTAGATTAGAAGAAATTGCATGGGAGCAGTCTGCATAGTTTTGAACACATCTTTAAATCTGAAAAAATATTCTCACATAACTTCTGGTCACTTGCTGTAATGAAATCTAACCTCTTGGTGACTCCCTGATCTGATTTCCCAAGTGCTTGTTGGACATTTTGGATCTTGGCAAGAAGTGCTCATCTGATGTTGTCTCCAGTGATATTTGGGAATTGAACTGCCCTCTCTGATACATTTTATTTCTTTAGGAGGCTTTTGACAAGCACCAGTAAACTCTTACAGATACTGAAACTTTGCACAGGTGGGTTTTATGCCACAGTTGCTTCGCTCACAGTTTAAGCACAGGACTTTGCAGGCAGAGAGAAAAGCAGACTTGCTAAAGTATCTCCTGTCTGAAGGTCAAAATACCCTTCAGACTCCCTGAAGTCTGTCTGAGCTGGATAAGCTATGCTTTTTTTCTTCACTGAGACCCTGATTTGGGAGGATACTGAAAATCTCTGACAGGAGTAAAAAGGAGTTGCTGCTCTTTTCATAACTTCTTTTTTCCTCTGTTATCTCCTTGGTTTAAACCTAACAGGTTTTTTTCTGTCAGTTCACATTTTAATTTCTGTTACTCATTCTCCATATATACCTTATCAGATGATGTTCTTAGAGTTTCTTTTACCAGCCAGAAAAGAAAAAGCTGGTTTTTTTCTTTCTTCTATCCTCTCACCAGCTAAAAGCAAAACAAAACTGTATAGCTGCTTTAAAGACCCTTATTTTATTGCCTGCAATATTTTTACTACTATGAGAAAATACAAAAATCCCTGAACTGAGTTTTCTAGTAGACTTCCCAATGATTTTATGATGATAGAGTTGGGACTGAAGTGCCACTGCTCTGCTGTGGATAAACCATCACCCACTGGCAAAGAGAAAAGAGGTCCAGAACTGGGTAGAGTACCCAAGAAGCTTTCTGTCTACACCTCTTAGCAAGCAGGTGAAAAAAAATGACCTGAAAATAACACTTAGTACTGTTATTGAGTGACAGACTAGGCTAAAAATGGCTAAAAAATAAAGAGCAGTCTTTCAAATTTAGAAATAATAAAATGCAGTTGTCTGTCCTAGGAAAGAAAAGGCAGAAGATCAGTACCTCACAGCAGCTCCTATGGGGGAGCAGGGAGGGGAGAGCTGCTTGGCCCAAATACAGTCTGGTATATTTGGGCAAGAGAGACTGGGAAGAGAAAGGAGGAAGGAACTTTGATGCAATAGGAAACTTCTGAATTTATCGAGGCAGGTCCTCTGCACAGCCTTGGTGCTGAGGCCTCGTATATAGTCTATGCTATTCTTAGAGCATGCAGCAGAACAATGGCTCCATTCGAATAAGCTCTTTTATAGCTTGCCAATATAAAGAAGGCTGTGCGAAATGATATGATCCTGTAATTGAACACTGTAAATAGATACGCTGACCCAAACGATAGTTTTAAATTAGATCGCTTTCCTGCCACATCTAAACTTTGTAGATTTAACAGAATGAGAAAGACTTGATTATTTTTTCTGGATTTATAAATGTTCATCTTACTTATATGTGATTTATGAAATCAAGTGATTTGATGGGACAATGATGGGAACATTTTTTCTGTTCATTGAAGTAGAAACTAGATTAATTTAATCCCTTTGCTGGTTTGACTTTAATATACAGTTATGAAATTAAGATCTGTGTATCCTGCAAAACCCAAACCTCAAACGTAAAGAATACCTTTCACTTTTTATAATGTTGCCACAGCTTCCCCTATTAATTAGGATTAATTTGGATTATTAAAATTGGTTCTGTGCAATGCAATAGAACTGGTGGTACAGGCTCGAGTCAGACAGATACAGCCTGCAATTGCATTTTGAATGGCCACTGCCAAGACAGGAAGCTAATGTGACAACCATCACTGGCTGACATGAGCCACAAAGTGTTCTGGCTTTCATGGGCTCATGGCAGATGCTTGATTCCTTGTATGCTGTGGGAAATGAGCAGTATTGCACCATGGAGGTGTTTTTTCTAGTTCCCTTCCTAATAGAGCCAGATGTAGTCCAGTGCAATAGCTTCTTGAAGACATTTGCAACTGCCTCAGAGCATACATCTCATCCAGCTCCTTTTCACTTTCATTCTGAGCAGTGCAACAAGGGCCTGAATCTGCACTCACACCCTGGTTGGTGGCTGTGTAGTCACAGCAAGGCACTTGACCTGGTGGGAAGGCTTTGCTCTCAGCAACAGATGACATACAGCAGGGTGTGGCCCATGCAGAGAGGATGCTGATGGGGGCAGATGTAGCAGGGCTAGAGGTGGTGCCTGGAGCAGCAGGTTTTGCTGTGAGGAGTATTGTGAAGCCTCCTGGTAGCCAAAAATTGGGCCAAGACTGGTAGTCAGGACGGGGCAAACCTGGTGTTTTGGTCTGTGGGGTGACAGCAGAGCAGATAGTGATTGAGCTGGGCAACATCTGAGAGTTCTGCTATGTGCCCTGACAATAAGATCCCAAAAGGTGAAACAAAGCCAGAGTATGGCAGAAGTAGCAAATAATCTGCAAAGCAGGCAGGCATTTTCTTTGATTAACTGATTCTGGGTCACTTTGTGAGCAGGTAGGAGTGGAGCAGGGTGCCTGATCTTGGGCAAAAGGCAATCTGCACCTGGGAATCCTAGACACCATGTTCCCCTTTGAGATGTACAAAGTTTTGAAACATCCAGATGTCCAGCCTGACTTGTGGCACATAGTTAACCCACCAGGATCGTCTCTGGAGTAGTTTTGATCCAGCCTCATGAACTCACACCAGAAGAATGTGTTGTGTCATGGGACCATGATACTTACAGCATTTAGATATTGCATATCTCAAGAACAAATCAAGAATGTTGAGGTAATGAGCTTCTAAAGCACTATCATACTGAATTTTAATTGCACAGCACTTGGGAAATTAGCAGGTCTGACCTATAGCCATTTCATCTGGGCTGCTTTTTTCATGTAGTGCTGCCATATCCTTGCTTAGTATCTGGGTCATCTGCTGAATTTAGTTTTGTTTCTATGCTGTAGCCTTAAGCTGTGGATCAAGGGGCAGGTTGATATTACACCAAGCTGCATGGTGAAGGTGTTGCTTTGGAAGAGGGGAGCCCCTGTGTTTGCTAAGGACCAATAAGTAACTCCTTCCCGAGGTGATCACTCTGGGAGGCTTTTGGAGGGAGATCAATTTTTCCTATGTTCAGTTTTGCTCTGGTGTTGGAATTCGTGATAAATATGATGGTGGTTTCTCTACTTTCACTAGTGATTTAAACCACACATTTTTAACATCACAGCTAGAAAGAGAAAATGTGAATGTTGAGGGCTGAGCTGGGAATAGGACCCCGAAGTTGGAGATGCCTGACTTCAGTGTGTCTGGAGTCTCAGCTGGAAAGCCACTTTGCGTTTGTTTGATTTGCATTGATATATTGTTACATCATATACGTGATACAATAGATTAAAAAAAAAGCCATGTGGCTCTTGTCAAGAAAAAGTGAACTATGCACTTCTAGTAATTATTACCATATGATTCTTGCACTGTTTCTACATATATAGTGAAGTCACCTATAGCCCACTGAAATGCTGTTTGTGTTTTTTTTTTTTTAATCAGAGAGAACAGTTGAAAAAACATGCATATTGCTGCAACAATTTCAGTTCCTTACATTTGTTACTTAGCCACATCCTGTGTGCGCAGAGGATCCTTAGTCAAGAAAGTGAGCTTCAAATGTGCTTCCTTATTATGAGTTAAACAAATTCTTAAGCAGATAGATTGAGCAAATAATTTTCCTTTTCAATTATTTAAAAACTGATGGTGATAATGCAAAACAGACAGGAACAGTCCTCCATGTGCAGTAATTTGAATTAGCAAGTTGAAGTTGTTGTCTTTTCACACTCAGATCTTACATACCAAATCCTTTCTAAGTGAATTCATGTAGCGCTTGAGTGTGAATCGTCATATTAAATCTTGTCAGTGACATTTTAAATGCTGTAAAGTTTGAACTAACCTGCTTTAATGCTGTGCTCCTTTAACTCGTCCTGTTATTGTCTGCTGCAGTTGTTGACTCAGTACATTTTCTGATGTGGTCTGGGAATGAGTTCTTTTGGTCTTTCACATTATCATATTACAATATACACCACAGATTATTTATACTGGGGGTTAATCGCATCATCTGAATGGAATTCATTTTCCATTGTATCTACAAGTTTGCATTTCAAAATAGTATTTTCTCTTATGAAAATTCAGAATAAAATTACATTGATTCTTGAGGAAATGAGCTCTAAATAATGATTCTATGATTCCATGTTTGGCTTTAAACAAACACATTGGATTGTAATAAATAACTGGGAAGTATTATTAGAGGATGAAATATATCACTTCTGAACTGTAATGGAATATGAAGTCTGCCCAGCTAAACGTAGCAGATAAATAAATAAATTAAATAGTATTGAGCCTTCTCAAAGGGACAGAGTCGCTAAGTACAACTTATCCGTGCTTAGTATAATCTTAACTCTTCTCCCAGGCATTTCCATTTAATTTTAAAATAAAATCTTCAAAAAGTTCCCAGGACCAGTAACTAGAAATATGCAATCTCATTCATGAGAAAAACAAGTGGGAGACAGAACTTCATTGTGTGTATGCTTATTTTTTTGATTGGCTGTCGACACATAAATGTGAAAATAAATTGGAGGCACAAACTCACAACCCCATTTTTTGTCATGGCTTATTGGTGAGTTTAAAACCTAGAAGTTCATTTTGGGTCAAACAAACATTTCGCTTTTCCCATCAAACAAAGCACCTCATTGACTTGCACGAGACACCACAGAAAGGAAGGGCTGATGCACAAGATGGAGGAGGCAGGGCCTCCCCCGCCACCGCAGTGCCTTTGCCCGATGGCCCTCGGGTTACGATGGGATGTGGATCCCCTGCACTAGCTGCCCCATTCTGCTGGGCTGCTTCGGCTGAGGGTCACCCAGCCCTGGGAGAGGGCTCTGCCTGAAGCATGGGCACTTTGGACACCCAGCCTCCACACTTCCTTTCCTCTCTTTGAAAGCAATGTGCAGTGAGCACTCTAGCTAGCAAAAATAAGAGAACTCTCTTCTTCCTCTTTATCCCAAATGACAAACAACGAGGGAGCTTTATTTTTTCCTCCCATCTCATAAATCAAACAATCCCTTCCCTCAGGTGGCCGCTCAGGGGGAGCCTCAGCAGCCCTGTCTGCTCTGCACAAAAGCCTCTGAAGCAGCGCCAGGCTGGGATGCAGCAGGAAGAGCCGGGCCAGCGACCCGTGCGATGGCGCAGGGCCGCGTGGCCGCCTCTTGGTCTCATGTTGGCCACTTGCTGCTGCTTCTGTGAGGGGAAAAATGGTTGCAACTCTGGCAGGTTGAGTCTGCCCTTGACATGGACACCCCTCCAGAATGCAGCCATGCCCTCTGTAGCAGCCAGGCTATACACAGATGCTTGTGAATGCCCACATTTTGGGCACAGTTTTGCTTGACAATAGTGGCCTAGAGGTCTTGCGGAAGAAAGATGCTGTTTTCCATGGCTGTTTTGTATTTCCTCATGAAGATCTGGACTGAACTGGAAATGAGTTAAATGGATTTGTTTGATAGGCCTTGGGAAGCTTTGCTGATTGGCCCCCTGTTGTGCTGTTGAAAACTGGGGTGAGCAGGAGGAAGGATTTGTCAAGACAAAAAAAGTCCAAGTCCCCAGGCTCTTATGTGCATGTCTGTGCACACAGAACAAAAGAAAAGAGGGAATTACAAAGCTGTTAATTTGTTAATAATGAACGGACAGTTGCCAGGGTCCAGTCTGTATTCCTGTGCTGTGGTTAGTTGCAAAGCAAAAAGGACCAAAAGCAGGGGCTTAGTGAGTCCTTTCCCCCTCTGTGTTCTCTGGAGGTATCAGGGCTTGGCAGTTCTATCCCCATACAATACAGTACATCAAGCTATCATTAAAAAAAGGGAAATCACCCCAAATCTACTAGCATGCAAGAGTGGATTTGGTATAGGTAACCAGAAGTATAATGGTACAAGAAGCAGGGAGAAACTGAAAATCAAAGTGTGCTTTCAGAAAGATGATGAGTGAGAGGACTCTAATTTAATACAAAAATATAGCCTTCAGCTCAATAAAGAATGTATTTTTCCCTTGTGTCAGTCTCTCTGGAGATACTTCCTATCATTTGAACAGCAAAAAATGCAACATTTTGGGGAACCCAGCATGCCTTTCTTTTTCTTATGCATGAGACTTTTTTGACTCCTTATATCATCAGAAAACATCCTCCTGGGCTGGGGTTAATGGGGGCTGGGAAAGTAAGTGCTCAACATACTCTACTGCAGCAAAAACTATCTTTTGGGTCTGTTTTTTATTTTCAATCTGGGAATGAGAGGGAAGTTCCTGGAGAGTTACCAAACCATTACAGGTGGTTGAAAATATTTAACTCCTCTCTTTTAATAGCAGAAAAACATTTTCACTTTTAAAAATTTGGTTCCAAATCTAGTTGACTCCCTAGAACCATTTAACGACTTACTGACAAGATCGATCTGGGATGTGGGATATACTCTGTGAAAAAAATCTTTTCCGTTCTTCCCAGGAAGAAATTCCTTGCAGGTACCAGTCACCACTGTGGCCCTATGTGCATCAGGCAAGATTGAGGGGAATCTTTCTATCTACCCTGCCCTTAAGGGGTCTTTTTTCTGATAAGTTTTGAGAACCTAAAGCCTGCTTTAAATTAGAGAGGGAGCCATGTTCCTTGGAGGGTGGCAGTGTTTTGGTAAGAGGTTTCTCTCCTGACGCCATACCTGTCCACCCTGTGTTTCATGGCAATCCAGCTCCCAGCCATGGGTTAGTTCTGAGAGACCACGTGGGTGTGCAGGGAATGCACATTTGTGGTTTAGTCAGTGCAATGCTGATGGTTAATGAGGTAAGCCTCCTCCAAGGTTGCTAATAAAGGATGTCCTCCTCCCTCCCTCTCTTTGACTAGCGCTGTCAAGACCTGTCTGGGCTATTCAACTGCTCCTCTGTGGGTGAGGTTCTCCAGCTTCTTGGTTCAGACTCCTGTAAGTCCTTCAGGCCCAAAACTTGGGCCTAATATGTTTTCCTGGACGTAAATCAAAGCAGAGTTAAAAATAATAATAAAAAAAAGCATAAAAAGCTGTTTGTGTTTTAGAGATACCATATCATTCAGACTTCAAAATACAAATTCTGTTTAAAGTCTTTTTCCCTCCCCTGTGGTTTAGATTCATTAGTTTCTAGACTTCCTTAGTCTGAGTAACAGTTTTAGTATAGATTAAGAAGGAAAACAGGATCTTGGTTTGCATTATAAATAAGTCTAGATTGTGCATTGACTGCCAGTATATTTTTCTTAGTCCATATCTATGTCAGCTTGGGATGAACACTTCATCATTGTCAAGCCACCTGTGTGACTGCAAAATGCCAGCTGAATCTGTCAGTGTTGCAAAGAGGAAATGAAGAGACTTTGATCCTCTGAATAGCGTCCCTTATCACCTAAAGATGTTGATTCAGATTAATATTTGCCATAACTTTCAATATGAATAATTTGGAAGCTTTTAATCTACTGCAGTATTGCTCTACCAAGGCTATAGTGAGATTGTGTGAAAATGATCTGCAGTGATTTTGCACTGCTCTTGTGTGCTGCAAGGGTTTGTGCTCCCCTGGCCCTACCTTGAATTCAGCAGCTTGAGTTCCAGCTCAGCCTGTGCTTTCTTGCCTTGGTTCACCCCTGCCATTTCAGTGGCCACTGACACGTGAAGTACTGCACTGTTGGCAGTACTGGCTGCCCCTGGCTTCCTGAGGGAAGTATTGTAGGGAATAGCTCCCCAGGGTAAGCAGGAGTAAACATGGTTTTTTTTATTTTGTTTTCTTGCCTTCTGGAGGTCCTCATCTTCTGAGCTACTGACTGAGGTCACCTTAGGGATCCCTATATGTCTCATGGTCTATGTAGGGCAGTGATATTTTTCCCCCAAAGGCTGTGGTTCTGTTCCATCACCCCACCTGCAATTTTCTCGGTCTCTCTCTGTTGTCATGTGTTTATGTGGCCAGCTGTATTTGTAACCCTTCTTTTTGCTGAATTATGTAACCAACAGAAAACCGATCATGAGACTGCGCTGAGAGGGGGGCCTTTCTTCTGGCTATGTGCTCCCACTGGACATCTTCAAGGAAATGAATGCTCAGAAAACTAGCAGAACCACAACAAAACCTAAGTGATTTCAATTTTCTCTATGGGTCTAGCTTTCCCATATTTGCAATCTGTATGAATAATTGAGCCAGTATAAGAGGCAGGGCATGGACTTGCAGTTTTGGCAACTGTTCAGCTCTACTTGGCTCAACCCTGATGAGAAGCAGAAGTCCCATTTGCTAGTAGGCTCTGGCTGCCATTTAATATCTGTTGGTATGTTAGGGATCTGACTCATGTTCTCTTGACAAGCAGCTAAAATGGGTTGAAGTATGTTTCTCCCTCAGGCACACATCAGCTCTTTTGCAGCTGGGGTCAGGACGCCACGTTTTTGGCTGGCACGCTGCAGCGCACAATATACTCTGCTCCTGGACAACAATCTGTGGCAGTGAGGAGGAGTGAAGGCCTAGAGGGGAAACACCTCCTGGTGTTGTGGACAGAATTGCAAGAGCTTATCTCCCAAAACCCACGCTCCCAAGTCAGGGACTTGGCATCTCACCAAGCGGGGCGCCGATGTGGGGCGAGTGGCCCAGGCTGTAAGCACCAGGCTTGCAGTCAGCAGCTGCCTCATGGAAGCTCCAACAACACTACAAGGACCCTGGCCTGACTTTGAGAAGGGCTGGGTAACTTTTGTATTTCATCAGGAATAATACTTTTGCCCAGCAGTGTAATGTGAATGGATTGTCAGCAGTGTACTCGGTCCCTTTCAGGCTCACGATGCAAGAGTGGTCTTTTTTCTTTGATTGTCTCTTCTATCTTCCTATCTCCTCCCCAACAACCATTTCTCCAAGGAGTAATAACTCAGATCCTTTAGTTCCTCATCCTAGCCAAGTGCTTTGATCAATCTAGTATCTCTCTAAACATTTTCCAACATGTTTCTAGTCTTTCCACCTTGAATGAGCCTCACAGAAAAATGTAAATCCTTTTTTGCTTTCAGCAGATTATTTCTTGTTCTTCAGCTCTTCTGTGGTTTTCTTTCTTTACTTTTTTTCTTCCTTTTAAGAATACTTACAGCATTTTACATAAAAACTAGACTGACACGTTGCAGGAATTTATTGAGTATTTCTGCTTATTTCTGGCACAGGACCCAACCAAATCCCCACTGAATTTTCTGTTGGGTTTAGAGCAACGACCTCTATTTGAAAACTTACAATGCTCCTTACTCTACGTAACTGCTGAATTTTAATTTTTCTCCTTTTAAGATACACACTCTCCCTCACTGCTTCTCTCGTCACTTGTAAATGACACAGTGTGAAACCATTTTGCCTACCTGAGCTCTCAAGCAGCACTGTGAGCCTGGAAAGAAAATTGATGGTGCTGGGACTGCTGGTCAGTATCTGCTACTGCCTGTGTCCACTTGTGATTTGGACTCTAGCAGCCACCATGCTCGTTGTTATTAATGCTCCAGTCTGTTCTCAGACTGGGTTCTGTTGCAAAACACATGCAAGGAGAAATATGCAAGGGACATTTAGCTCTGTTAAAATAGACCTACTGTTTTACTGCTGGGTTTCTTTTTCTTCTCTACTGTTTCCCTCTCCTTCATCCTTCTAGTGTGGCATGTATGTAGGTTCATATAGAAGTTCATTGCAAAATGTACTAGATTTAAAAGCAAAACAGAACAAAATTCCCTGAACTGAAATTGCCTCTTTAAAGCTGCAGCATTAAGTTTGGCCATGATCCATCCTGGAGACTTTCCTTGGCAGAGACTGTGATGCAGACATCTCAGTTTGGAATTGTTCTTTCGGACACAGATTCCCGCAAGAACAACAGGAACATGATAAGCCAAGTTATGTTAGGCAGCAAAGCCCACTGCCGTCCAGTGAAGACAATCTGTCCATTCACCTCTTATGGACTTTTCCAGAGCTGCTTGCATGTAAGGGGGAGGGGAAAGGAAGGGGACAAGAGGACAGAAATGTATTTGGGTCTTTAAATTGTGCTGTTTCTGAGGATCCAAGTCATGTATGTGAAATAGTTCAAGCTTCCACTATGAAAAATGATTATCTTTCACATGCTCTTTATGCTGTGCTTCATTAAAAACTTGTTTCATTGTTGGACTGTGTTGAACTCTTACTGGAAAAATTCCTGCTCTTCATTTTCTGGCCTGATCCAGCTGACTTTAAAGCTAAAAGAAATCTGTTAGATTTAGTAGGTAAGTGGTGAGGTTAGAACAAGCAATGCAAAAAAACCAAGTATGTGTTCTGAATGATGCTGAATGATAGGAAAGAGATCTGAAGACTGAGGTCCCTTGTTGGAGCAATGGTATAACTGAGCATGTATATGTAGACCATTCATTTCTAATTTGGACAATGAAGTGTCTACCCACTTCTTACTCTCTGGCTTGGAATGACAAACAAGTGAGCCTGCCCTGCTTCATGTTCCATCAGGACATTGCTGGTTTTCAGGGCCACCTGAAAACCAGTGTGTATTTGTGTAGCTCCTCACAGCAAGTGCTATGTAGGGGCATATACACTCTGCTGCTATTTAAAGCATCAATACCAAGTTAGTGCCTGAAATACTACCTCTGACCTGGCTGGCAAAACTGATTCAGTTTACTATGGACAGATTAACATCTCCTTGCTTTGCCCTGACTTTGTATCAAGGTCTCTGAGGCAAGAATTAAGTCAGGGCAAGGTCTTACCCCCAATATATTGATCCTACTCAATTTAAATGAATTTGTCATTATGTTTTGCTATTGAGAATGAAGGGGACTCACATGTTTGTGTAATCTCTGTTTTATTTTTTAGATTATTATTATTTTTCCCTCTTCTGCTGGGAGTGAAGTATTTATTTCTGTTGCTTAGAAAGCCCAGCCAAAACTCATCCATATTTCTGACTCTGGATGCAGTCCATGAGCAAATCATGATTTAGTTCTGCATGACATAGAGGGCTTTTCTTTATTTAAAGAATATAGTTTATAGAGCTGCATATGCTAGAGCTTTAAAAGCCCTTCCACTAAGCTCTTTCTTCATAGTACTCAAATGAGAACACAGTGTTTTCTGTATTGTTTGGAATAGGCTGGGAAACAATGCCTCCCAGTGTGAACAGATCTCCTTCAGTGCACTGGCAAACTCATCTCAGAGGAATGTGGTTATCGACTAACCCATGATTTCTGATAGCAATAGCTAAAAAGAGTGGAAAAGTACTCAGCTTCTTGCAGTCCAATAGCACAGCAGTTTACCGATGTGCATGAGAAAGTCGCTTCTATTTAAAATGTTCATAAATCCTATTGGCCCAAACACAGCATCCTGGCTGCCCAGGGGTGGGGAAACAGCTGTGGACCAAGGTCTCTGGTGGTGTAAGCTGGTGTGGCTCTGTTGGTTCCAGCAAAGCAATTTCATCTACACAAGTTAAATATTTCATCTTAATATACATTACAACACTACTACTTGCAAAAAGAATACTTTGAATTAATGCTTGTGCTTGTGGGAAAACATTCAGATGGAAAATGTAATCATCCATTGTTAACATGAGTGTCTGGATTCAATGACTGAAAGTTGGCTTTGATTCATGAAATATAAAATAAGGAACACACAGAACAAATACACTTGCATAGAGGCTGATTTTTTTTTTCCTGGGGAGAGACTGGAAAGAGAACAGGTTTTGAGCAATTTCTCCAGTGAGTGGAAGGGAGATGAGGGACTTTAGTTCTTGGAATATTGTAAAGGTCAGTGACATTTGTCTTTGCCTCAAATTGGATGCTGCTCAGGTTTTGGGAGGGAGCTCTTCTACTTCCACTCTGTGTTCTGGCAAATGGCGTGTCAGCAAATGTCTGATCATGGATAAGGCATGGGTGGGCAGAGGTGAGCTCAATCCTTGTGTCTAGGTCTCTGCTTCATTGTGGTGGGCCAAGGCTTCCTTCCTCCATCAGCTGCTGTGGGCTGAGCTCCCCAGGGTTTGCCAGGCTTCAGGGACTAGGTGCAAGTGGGAGTGCAGCAGAAACTGCTGTTGCAGTGCTGCTAGAGCAGAGTCTGGTCATGCTTTCACTGTTCCTACTGTATTTCAGAATGGTGCCTTGTAAGGAATACCTGAAGGAGAGCCTTGCAAAGCCTTGCAAAACTGAAGGAAAGCACTTCCAGATGTGGCCTCTTCTAGAATGGTTGGCCAGGGTAGGTCTGGCAGCTTTCTGCATTGCAGTTTGAGCTAGAGAAATGAGATTATAACAATCACCAACAAGGAACAGCAAGATGTCGCTAAAGCCAAGGAGAGAAAAGGAGAGGATGTGTCTGCATTCCCTGCACCAGTGGATCCCTCTTGAATTATGTGCTGAAGAGATGAACTACTCTTGCTGATGCTGATACTTCTCTTCAAGAGCAACCAGAATTCCCCAAGAGTCTCAGATCTGCCCTGTGGAGCTGTGTGTCTGTACAGGAAGAGTCACCTGCAGCACTGCCTTGGTGACTTCACTTAGCACTCTTGTTTTTTATGCAAAAGATTTTCTTAAGAAATGTTTACCTAGCAGGAAAAACAATAAAAGAAAACTCAGCATCAACACAACAGCTGTGTGGTTTATCAGAAAGATTTCCCAGGTCTGGCACCTCCCTGGGCCCCCTCCTTCCTTCTGCCACTGCCATCTCTGCTAGCTTCGATGTTAACTGTTTAACATCATGCAGAGTAGGAGTAGGAAGGGAGAAATCTGAGCTCCTTTGTACCACCAGGAACATGGATTTCCCAGGTCCCAGGCTGCAGCCTGCATTTCGGAAGTTTTTGTTTTGAAACAAAAGGGTTTGAATTCCTTTTTCAGTGCAAGATATATAGGAAATGTAGTTACTGCAAGCAGCCACACCATGGCACTAACAGTGTAGAGTGGTTCTCAGCCAAAACATAGAGCTCATGTCAAAACTTGCTACACTAGCATATTTTACTACAGCACAGGAATGTTAATGTGATACAATTAAATATTATGTTGCAAAGAAACTACATGTCCCAAACCATTGCAGTGTGTATCTATGACACCGGGGGAACTGTTTGTCTTAGCAATATGTTTATAATTACACCAAACTCCCCTTTTGCCATCGTCCTGCAAAAGTCATTCACAGTCCCAACCAGTGTGTGGCCATGGCTGCCTCTGACATCCAGTGGGTGGTGCAAGGAGGAGCAGGGCCAGCTGACTGTGCAGATTCAGGGAGGTCAGACACGATTGTCACCAACTTGCTTTGTAATGGGACATTCAAGAAAGTGCTTCACAGAGGGTGTCTATGAGAATTCAAGAGCTGAGCTGCCTCTTGCCACTCAGTTTGTGTTCCAGTCTGGGGCAAGGGCTTTTGGAGGCTGGGGTTCCTGCCATGACAGGGCCTTTGTGGAAGGATATGAACAGGTGCAGATTCAGTGGGGAATTTGCTCTCCCTCTAGGTCTGACTGGTGCAATATATCATGTTGTGACAGGTGATGTGGTTTCAGTCCCTCATAATCCTCCCTCTTCTCCAGCTTGCACGAGGCTGGGGCTTCCTGGTCTAAGTTCTCCCTTAACAGCTGATTCAAATCTTAGTGCCTTGCTCTTCAAGTAAAAGATAATTTGCTCAGTCTCCATTTGTTGAAACCACAGATTAGAAAGCTCAGCTGTGAAGTGGCCAGGGCAAAAGACCCACTGCAGCAGAAAGAAGTAATACCTGTTGTGTCCTTTCACCTTGTCCTTTGCTCTTCCCCAGTAGTGCCAACACTTTGGTGCTCTGCCAACCACGTGCATTTTGAAGAACCCTTGGAGATGCTGGGTAATAACTAGNGGGGGGGGGTGGTCCCAGGGGCTTCCCAGAGGGGAGCTGCTGGCATAGGGCTGTTCACACACAGAAGTAGAGGTACATGATTACAGTTTTCAAATGGAATCAGTGTATCAGATATTATTTCACTGACTGATTTGTGTTGAGTGAGGGGAAGGCATCTTAATTAATGTGTGTCATTGCAGTGTAATATCAATATTTATTTAAAAGTTAATTTCCTATATCCCAAAGTCTGGAGAAAACCATCACATGGGTAAATGACAGATTTGCAAGCCAAAGGCTTATATTAATCATGAGCTGTCTCATTTTGCTAACTCTAAGTTAGAGGAAAAAAGCTATGACATGAAAAATACTTAAGCAAATAATTAATGTTATTTCACTCCGGAGTTTAGTAGGTCTTCATTTTCTTTCTTTTTGGCAAGTCACATTCCCCTGCTCTGAAAAACTCCTGTTTTCTTCTTATTCTGTAAGTGAACAAGGTGGAGCTGCATGGAGAATCTGCCCCTTTGCCAGAAAAAAGCACCTGGAGTATCACTGCAGTGCACAGACCAGGTCTGGAATTAATTCACCCAACATATAACTGGGTTAAATCATACTCTGGCTCCTGTGATTGACAGGACCCTTCCAGGGGCTTCTGGATGCCCTGGAGGAAGCCGGGAGCTTATCATGAAGACTGTCACCAACCTGCCTGGGGAAGTGGCAAGAGCAGCCAGGCTGGGACTACACCTCCTCCGAGGCTGCATGACTGGCTGTGACCCTGTCTCCTGAAAATCTGATTCAGTCCCATCAGCATCATGCAGGCAGTGTTGCAAACCTCAGGATGTGTTTGTTGCCGCAGTCTGTGTGATTTTCACATGCTGCTCAAATCACAGCTAGTAGCATTCATTGGTGGTGGTAGAGGTGGTGGGAAAGAGGGGGAGGAAGGTTGTGTTACAGAAAAGCTTTGAAATTTATGTCTTTTTTCTGTCAGCTGAAGTTTTTTTCCTGTGGTCAAAACTATGGAATATTTTTTTATTTGATTTTTTGAAGGACAAATTTCTGTTGAAGGAAAAAAAACCCAACCATGAAAGCTGTAAGAGCAATATCCTGGTTTCTGTGAAAAAGGAAAAAAAGACTAATTTTGCCAAACTGATGTTTTCAAAAGCCACTACCACACTAATGCTTCAGTATGAAGAAGTATGAGTTCTCTATATCCTTCCACTGCCACCCTAGGAAGAGAGCCCAGGGAAGCACAGGCTCCAGGGTCTATGGAACCTGGATCTTGCTCACAGCTCTCTAAGGCACCATTTCCTTCTGTCTCTTTGCCTGCAAACGTCTACCTGTCTACCTGGCCAGCTCCTCAGACACTGCCTCTCTGTTGAGATAAAATTGAATCTTTCTTTTTCTTTTTTTTTTTTTTAATAGGTTGATTTGAATCAGGTCCTCATTGCTAACAGTCGGTGCATTCAGGATTTTTTTGGGTGACACTTTCAACCTCAGCTGTGCTGTTCCAGGAAGGGCCCTGCAATAGTTGTGTCTCTGTGTGTGGCTGGGAACGGGTGTGAAACCCTCCAGGGATCAGAGAGCTCTGCTCCAGCCTAGTGAAATACTTTTTTTATCTATTGTAAGCTGAGTGGATGGGAGAGTCAATAGTATGTTCCTTGGATCTCCCCCTAAAACAAACTGGGGAGGCCCAGACACCTCTACAGATAATTGGGGGTTCAATCTTACCTTACAATTTGCTAAGATATCAAGACTTCTGCTGTTCAAGGGTGCATGTCTCTTGTCTACTCCACAGAGTACAGACACACATTTTCTTTTCCACATAGGGCAATTCATAGGTTCCACTGCAGGATTAGTGTAAATAATCCCTTCTGGTGAGTTTTCTAGACAAAAGATTGCCTATGAGCTAATACCATGAGGACAATTCCTCTATCCGTATTCCCGAAAACCTCTTGAAATTCTAGGCAATGAGAGTGAGACTTTATTTAAAGTTAAGTGGGAAAAAAGAACAATTACTCAAGTTGCAGAGATGAGAAAGCAATAGTGTTTGCACTACTGTTTCTTTAGTGGCCCTTGTACCCAAGTTTGTTCTGGATGTACCCAACTTCTGACAAGAAGCATAATTAGATGTAGCAACCTCTTGGGCGTTTTTTTTTTTTATCTCTTGAGGACTCCTTGACTAATATTTGTATTAGTTAAAGTTGTAATGTAAACTCATCTTCTGCAAGTCCATGCACATTCTAGTGGGTCAAGTTCTTTTCTGTAAGCAAAGCCTGTTGGGTGACAGAGGCTTGTGGAGCTGGTTATAACTCAGTATAACACAGCATTCTGCGTACTGTCCCTACTTGCAGCCTCTGCACATTGGAAATACCAATTAAAACCTGCTGTGTTGTGTCCACACCTTCTTCCACCCTTTTGGCTTCTGTCCAGCTCCTTGCACCCAAAGGTCAAAGGGAAGGGTGGCAACAAAGGCACTAATGCACATCTCTGCGGACTGGTCACCTGTACTGCAATAAGGAAATTCCCCAGCTGGTCTAGAAAGGGATCTCCACTCCAGTGGCACTGCTGGCTGGATGAAAAGGGAGAAAGGCAGTATTTGGTCCAGGCATCTCAATTCTGCACAAGTTCTCTGCCATCACAATGAGGAAGACTCCCAAAGGCTGATGAACCTCCACCCATTGAGGGCCATCTCCTCATTGCAGTCACACTCGCATGACTCCTAGGGAATGTTAACCCCTTATTAAACAAGAGGGGCAGGAAAGTCTAATATAAGTCTAGCCAGCAATTTTGCGAGTTGATTTTTGTACTTCAGGTAGATTAACAGAGACAGATGTGAGTTCTTGTATATTACATAGCTTACTTCAGCCTCTGATTAGGTTACATTGTGTGCACAATCCCTTTCTTGACACTTGACACAGCAGCTGCCAAAGCTGGTTTCTGGACAGGCCTGTCTTGGGAACAGTGTGTGCTGTGATTTTGATAAAGGGTGATCAGTCTGGATGTGTGTCTCTGCTTGCCCCTTCCATTGCAACTTTGTTGTGGTAACTTTTATGAAACCCAAACCATCTGCTTCCTAGTTTTACACAAAACACATTAATTGGGACCTCTGGCTTTGTTGTAACAAACAACTCCTACTTGTACCTATGATCCTCATTTCCACAAACTGCAGAAGTTTGCATCACCTCAAAGTTTGATGCAGGGATTATTAAGTATTGGTAAGTGAAATCATACAAAAACTTTGTAGTGAGTCCTTCAGGGCCCCACATCTACTAAAAATAACTGCTGACAGATCTGATTTCCACATGTCAGAATGAAAAAGACTGCCAGGTGATTCACCTGTGTCTGTCACTGACTATATTGTCTGCTTGCACAAATTCTCCCAAAAAAATGTTTAGTGAAGCTGCCTTCCTGAATTAGTTCCTCTGTAAGGTTATCTGCTTCTAAAACCAAAAGAGTCCCTAGCTAAATATAGCAACAGGAGGAGGAGGAGTTAAAATCTTTACATTCCCTTGATACATTCAACTCAATCATATTTCTATAAATGTATTTAATGTATTTATATGATTCTTAGTACTCTTTTAACAAATCTACAAATTCTGTAACTCTTTTAAAATGCATTAACTTTTCAGAATTATTTAAGACATGCTGGAGAAGGGCATCTATATCTCTTGTTGTGATGTTTTTTGGTTTTAGAAGACCTGTCCTTGTGATTCACAAGCCACTGATTTACACAGTGGCACTGGCCACGTGAGCACTATTGATTTTGTCACGAGGGTCACAGTCCAAACCCTCCCAGCCTGTCCTTGGCCCAGCCCAACCTCCCAAGCCTCTGAAGTCAAGGGCAGAGCTTGTCTGACTGTGAAACAGGAATCAAGTCCTAGTCCCTGTAAGCACCTTTTCTAGATAAGTCCTTGGTTCATGGAGGAGTTTGTTGCTCTGACTGTGTCAGCTTAATGAGAGCAGAGTACCTGCTCCCAGTGTATTTAGTTGCTGTGGCAGCTGGTCTGGCTTGCTCATACAGCTAGAGCTGTGTTTATGATGGAGCATTTACACAGGCACGTGTATCCATTTTGTTATAGAGCCACCTGGCAAAGCTTTGCTGCCTTCACCCTCGGCTGTCGAGGCTGGGAGCACGTGTTGGCTATTTGGGTCTGTCAGAAGCAGGGCGATGAACACGAGTGGCGCTGCGGGACTGAGGGTAAGACCTGCATTTGAACTGGCAGTGGAGGGATGGGACTGCTGGGTGTGCTGTTCAGCAAACATTCCTGGCTAAAGCAAAAAACCTGGATGCTTACAGAACACAAACACCTAAGGTGTCTAATACAGCAGGCTCGATTGCTGCTGCCCAGTGGTTGGGTCACACTGGTTTCAGCAGTTGAGGGGTGGATTTTACTGCCTACTGTTTTAGCTGATCAACCTTCTGGAGAATTGAAATAGGAACTAAGTGGTTTTGTGGTTCAGAAGCATAATTTTGTTTCCTAGCATGACAACCCTGCTTCTCTTCCCCAGGAAGGTTGCTTTCTTGGCTTGTACCCTTGCAACAGCAGCCAGAAAAATATAGGCAGCCTCATGCCTCAGTTAACTCAGCTTTACATGACATTAAAGAGCGTGCCAAGCCAATGAAAATGGGAACATGAGCAGTGGTAGGTGGTAGCCATTCATCTGCTCCTAGCAGTTTTATCTTGTTTTCACTGCTGTAGATCCCACTGTACTAGTCTGGTTGCCTGTGTCAATGGCAGAATAGACAGGGCCATGCAGACACAGTTACGGGAGAAAGAATGACCAGTTGTAGTGACAGTTTTGTGTTTGGAGCTTCTGCTGTCATGCAATGAAAATGTCCATGCTTGGACTGGGAAGGGAGGAACCACTGTGAGCTGGTGGCTGCTTGGAGTAGCTGGGGTTGCTCAGCCTCCCTAGATTAAAGTGCTGTTTCACCTCACGTATGCCCAGTTGGTGCTGGTTATGGCATAACCATTTTACAGACACTGGACTTAGACACATCTTTGGGAATTATCTGAAATAAAGAGAAGAAAACATCAATTACTGTGTCTGTCCTGGTTATTATTATGCTCTGATCTGTTCCCCTTCCAGAATCATATTTCTGTGGGGTGTGAAGATTATTACTGGTAAATCTGAGCATTTCATAGAGCTGCTGAGTGACAGGAGAGAATGTGAGGGGTTGCTGCTGTGCCACTGGTGGAGGGGCAAGCAGCCAGGGAGCTGGGACAGATGCTGCTCCCAGGGATGGATGGCTGTGAGCCAGCTTCCTGCTGGGGCTGCTTTAATGTGGTACCGTACTGGGGCAGGTGTTTTCTACTGCATGGAAAGGCTCACAAGCCCAAGCAAAGCATCACGGTAATGCAGCTCTCACCTTTCTGCACTTGGAGTCTGTAATCCTAGATAATAACCACAGCCACAAAGAAAACTAAATCCTACCTGAAAGTGTATTTATTGAAAGCTGCCACCATATCCATTGGCCTAGAGGTGCTTTAGTTTTTACTAGCAATTTGCTAGAGGTGCTCTCAGTTTGGTGGCAGCACAGCACATGCCAACAACGTCATGCTGGCTAAGTGACTGGCTGCAAGGTGCTTCTCCCAGCCAAGACCATGTACACATGGCTTGGCATCAAATCTAGGGGACTTCCCAGTTGTGGGGCCAACGTGTTGGCTAATCATCCTGGGCTGTCTTCCTATTCCATGAAGAGAATTGAGTGTTTGTGGAAGGAGGTTTGACTTACAATAAAATGGTTGATTTCCATCAGTATACAGTAGCTCCATGCCTAGAGACTTTCTTGTGGGGTTAAGGCAGGGATTTGGGTCTCTTCTCTGTCTGAGAGGATCCTCAAGCCAACTCCTTCCTGTTGGTCCCAAACCACTGGGCTATAAACCATTCTGTGGGGGCAGGACTTGGTGGGGAGAAACATCATCCTTCCCTGTGCCTAAGAGCCTTGGTGGATGAGAAGGGCACTGCCTTTACAAAACTTGTGCAAAACTGAAAAGCAGCAATGGGAGGAGTGGTGTGCTTCTCCTTTGCCAGTTCATATCTCTGAAAGAAAATGCTTATAGCTGAAAGACATGGCCTCAGGCAGAAGTTTCCTACCATTTGAGGGGAGCAACTCTGTCCTGAACTATTTTGTGATAGGCTGGAGTGCAGCTCTGTTCTCCACCTGTGTTTTAAGTGAGAGACAAGTGCCTGAGTAGCTGAGTCAAACCCAGGCTCTGTGGTGCTTTCATGTGCCAGGAGAGGCACCAGGAAGAGAACATCTGTGGTGAGCACAGCATAGCACAGCACTGCATGGCACAGCCGAGCCTCTGAGTGCTGGGACACAGGGACGAATATGCAAAACTGAGTTTTGGATGCAGGTTCAGGGAGTGGTTGGCACATCACCTGGTCATGAAGGCAGTTCCTTGACTGGCAGCTCATGATGGGCAGCTGAACATGTCCCCAGAAGCACGGGCAGCATCTGCAGGGCCTAGGGCCTTTTGGCACTGCAAGCCTGGGGACTGCCACAGGGGCTGGAGCACTGCTCTGCCTCCATTGCAACAGAAGTGATCTGCCCAGTACCAACTGAATATTTTAATCTGCCAAGGATTCATAGGCATGGGGGCCTGCTTTGCTCTCTTTCGAGGAAGAAAGTTTTGGCTGCAGGAGAGGTTTCACAATAATGCTTTCTTGCCTTGCAATAGGTATAGGCTTTTTTAAAAAGCTTCAAATTTAGATATTTTTCCTAGGCCAGCTTTTGGGCTCTGTGCCTCCTGTACCCTGAATGCCTGCACTGTGTCCATGGGGCACCCCTCTGATGGGGCTAGGTGCCCTGTTGTGTGGTGGAGCCCCTGAGACAGTGCCTAGCCCTGTGTGGGTTCTCCTACAGCTGCTGCCCAGAGCCACATGTGGACTCCATCTTGCAAAGCACTAACTCTTACAAAAAGGTCACCCTGGCTGTTACTAACACTGAAAAAAGTGGTTGACAGTGGTTGGACCTCCCCCGTTTCTCATTCCCATGTGAATTATCTGTGGCTGCTCACACCTAGTCATGCTGCCAATGGGGCTGTGCCAAGGCGTGCTGCGGTGCCGCTGCGGTGCTTACCTGCTTGGCTCAGGGACCACCCTTCCCAGGCACATCTGAGTGCGCTGTCAGAGTGTCAACATGTGGTACCATTTTAACAAGATAATATTCACCCTGAAGTTTTCCTTATCATGTTTTTCCTTAGTAGGTTGCAGAGGATGGCCTTTGCCTCAAATATGAGGCATGCTCTGGTAAAGCCAGGGAGGGAGCTCCCTGGATGGAGGTGGCTGCAGTCTACCTCCATCAGCCAGCAATAGGGTTGGGCAGTTAGGAGCCTCCCAGATCCCAATGTGGTTTTTAGGAGTCAGCCTCTTGCTTCCAAGGACCTAACCTGTTCCTTCAGCTTGTGCACTGACATGAAAATCCAACATGGAAATGAAGAAAAGCAACAACCTGGATGACTGAAAGCATGTCTGAATGCTAGTGATATATTTTAATAAACACAATGCTGCTTTTCCTCACATCCCTCCCCTCCCCTCTTGTTACCCCAGGATTCTTTTAAAGCCTGCAGTGAGATGCCAAATTGCAGCTTATGCATTTCAGGGACCTAACTGAAAACAGATGCCGTGTTCCTGTGAGCTGCCTCCCTGGCTGTGGCAGATCTGCCATTGCAGGGACTGCCAGCACGTGGGGTACCCTAGGGGGCACATCCTCCATGCAGGAAGCTGCCAAGCATATCACCCTACCTTTCAACTCTCCCCAAAAGCCCTGGTATTTTTTTTAGCCACTTTTCTCACATGAAGAGCAAAACCCCAAAAAGAAAATCAAGAGCAGTCTCCAACTTCCCCTTCTCCCCCCCATCCCACCGTTAGTGTTCAGGGAAAACAGAACTGAAACAAATTGTAATGTTTAGGAACTGGCTAAAATTAGTATTCATCATGAATGATGACATTCTCAGAAGAGAGGGAATTAGTTAATTTTTCCCCCCCCATAGGTACTGCTTTTTCTTGGTGCTGCAGAGCACTTTGCTGTGCAGCTGGGAAAAAGATGTCCAAATCCCCTGCCTCCACCCACGGCAGAGCTGGCTGCTGCTTCATTACAGGAATTTTAAAGGGACTTGGAAACATGATAAACGTGTTCATTAGGCGAGTTTGCCCTTCACTTACTTGGACTTTTTCTGCAAACAGTGCTGGTATGAGAACCTAGGAAGGCCATGGGAACCTGCATCATGGTTCCTGCAGGATTTAGCAGGAGGGACTGGAGGTACTGTGGTCCCTGGGTCCACCAGCAACAGCTCTGCTGTGCTGCAGTGAGGTTGGTCCCCATGGAAGGCATAGGGACAGTCTGTCCCTCTGACGGCAAATAAATCTTCAGCCAGGGATGGTTGCTTGTGACACGTAGTGGCACTGTTTCAAGGTTTCTTGAGCTTAAAGAAAGAGGGTGGTTGAAAGGAGAGAGGTGTCCTTTATGTATCTGTTAAACAAATCAAGTTTGAGGGAGACCTACTATTGTGCACTGAAGAAAAGACGGTTGTTATGGAGCAAAGGAGCTGAAGTGTCTGCCAGAGTGTCTAATACGATTCAAAGCCTTTCAACTTTATATAAAGAAACTACACAGCTCAACTAAATAGGCTGGTTAAAGCCAAGCAGTCTCTTACACTTTCAACAAAAACTAGATAAAAGCTTCTCTCTGCCACGTGGCTGGGAATAATGTGCTGCCTCTGGACTCCTTGAACCTGACTTGGCAGACACTAATTTATCTGCCTTGATTGGGCAGCACTGAAGAGCCCTTCCTTACTTCAGGGAGGCTGTAGATGTGCCCACAGTGACAAACGCAGCTCTTGTTTACACTACAGTAGGAAAAAACAACTTGTATAAAGAACACCTGACTCTAAGTTGGCAAGTTTTAGAGAGTATCAGTGCCAACCAAATCTTAAAAAAATCAGTAAAAATGTGCCATGGAAAAAAACTCCTCCATTGTGTCAAGTGTCTGGGTGTTTTTAAAGTGGTGATTGCTATGGTGATACAGGCTTTATTTGTCCACTTTAGTATATTTTAACAGAAGAAATATTTTCATCTCTGGAATTCAGACACTGAAGTGAGTCTGTGTGGTCCAGGGTCTGATACCCTGGGAAGGGGAGCCAGCAGGGGGCATGGGAAAGCCCATCGTATGGCTCTGTTAGAAATCTTTTGAATGCTCTCTTCCATCAAAATACTAAATATGAAAAGCCCACTCTCTCTAAAATAAGCTCTTTAATTCATAAATGAGAAATTGTGTGTGGAAAGGGCTGAGTGCATTATTTCCTTCTATCAGTCGTATGTCAGGTAAATCAGAGATGTTCAAAACATGCCCACGACAGACAGTGAGGCTTGACTGAAGCAGTGGCTGGATGGAGGATGCTTCCTCCTGAAACAGCTACTGGCATTAAAGCTGCCCTTTGCATTTATGTCAGACAATATCCTGGGTAGAACTATTAATAGGCTACAAAATATATGTATTCTTCTTTCATGACTCCTTATCTATGTACATATCTTGCATTTTTCTGGTTGGTTGGATTTTTTTTGTTTGTTTGCTTGTTTGTTTATTTGCTTTCAGGATGTTTTTCAAGCAAGTGCTCATTTTTTCTGTTGGAGGGTGATACATCCACCAGGATGGGAAAACTTCTCACTGGCACTTGCCAAAAATTTAATTTTAAGCACTCATTTGCTTAATACACTGACAGAGTTTTATTTTAAAACACGTCTGTTTTTGTTTAGGTAAGCATAGCAAACTTGGTGATAGGGAAGTAATGCTCATTACTGCTATTATTATTGTTAGTTAAGCCAAAACTTTTGAGTATGAGTGGGTGAAAATAGGAAAAAGTCACATTCTAGCATGTCTTCATCACATAACAGAGATTTTTTTAAAAGTCATGCTTGTAAATTTTGTGTTTGCTTGTGTTGACTGCACTGGTGTATTTTTAAATGCTGGGTTTTTTACCTCCATTATTGGCTTCGTCTCAGAAGTCAATTCCATGAGTGTGAGTAAAACGTGTGTGTACTCTAGGTACAGTTTTTAGGGTGAAGTAGTCTGTAGACATTTGTCCATCTTTCCAACTACCCAGATCTATCTACCTGAGAGTAGAGGACCTGGTGTGGGAGGTGCAGAGGGGCAGCGTCCTACAGACCTGTGTGCCGACATAGTGGGAGCCCTGATCCTGCCTGCGTGAGGGGCATGAGTCCTGCAGGGAGCATAACCCTGGGACTGAGGGACCCCCTTGCTCTGCTTGCCTTGTTTTCCTGCGGGGTGTAGAGCTTGGTGCCCATGGAATGCAGAGATGCATGCGCACAGAGTTTCCCCAGTGTGCTGAGGACAGAAAGAGGATGCCTGTGGGTTAGGATCAGCAGGGGTTTTATAACTGTAATTTTGGTCTCTGTGGATGTATAAATTGAAGCATGTTTTTGAAAGTTTTTATATGTTCTGAAGCCTTTGTCCAAAGCAATTATATGATTTATTAAAAATTTTTGATATGAAGGGAATCTCACATAGCAAGGATAAAACAGCAGAGGTTCATTGTCAGAAGTCATTAATAAGCTACAAGGGGGAGAGACTGTCAGGAAAAGGAAATTCTCTGGCACTGCAGAATGGCAGGTAATTAACAATTTCTGCAATTATACTACATAATAACTCGAGTACATTCTGGCTGTTCATCAGTGGCTTGCCAGGCTTCATTACTCCTAGGTTCTTTCTGGTAAAAAAGCCAAACCAACAAGCAAATCTCATCATGTTTTGTGTGACTTCAGCTCTTCATGAAATCTAGAAAGTGATGTTTGATATTGAGTCAGAACTGGTCTGTTTTTAAATTTAGGGAGAGAAGTCCTTCTGAAGGCTTTGACACAGCTAGACAGAGCTGTCACCAGAAATTGGCTGGACCTCAGATTTAAAAGAATTTTGGCAAAAGTATGCAGTGATAAAAAAATTAGAACTTTGTGTTGTGTTAACTATGGGAAGCTGAAGTTGTTGTGAGCAAAATTAGTGCTACTTAGAATAGGGATCTCTGGTAGCCATTAAAGCTGTGTGTAGACAATGACTTGTTTATTTTCATTCATGAAAAACAGACAAATGGCTTTTGCATGCAGCGGTCCAGTGGTATGGGTGAGAGATAATCAACCAGTTGGCTTTTTCAGAGCTCAGTGAAAAAGTGCCTCAAGACTTCCTACCTAGGATGGAAGATGTCTCAAAAAAATGTCAGTGTTTCTTGACCAGGGAAAGGTCAGCTATATTATGGCAGCCTCAGTGACATGGACTTGGAGTCTGCTATTAGGAGAGTATATGCTGGTAAGAGGAACGTGCAGCTCTAGCAAATCAAATGTTTTGGGATGGGTATCTTAGAATAATTTATTCGACTGACTGAGAATATCTGCTGAGTCCTGAACTGTGTGCCTTTCATTCTGCTGTGTATAACTACTGGAGCATTGACAAAGAGGCCATTTGCAGTGGCAGTCATGTTTGAGCCAAGGCTGTGCAAGTGTGTGATGCTGTTGTGGTGTGTGCTGTTTTCAGGTAACTGAGCCCTGGTGACCCAGGGTTGAAATTATTTCCTCAACTATTTTATAATGGATTATCTTTGTAAAAAACCTTGATGATAAAAGATGGTTAAAGAAATGTAGCATGTCTAGTGGACAATTTAGGGCTCAAAAAATGTTTTAGACTATGAGACCAGCATAAAATTTTAGTTCATGGCACACAAAGCAACGATGCAAATATTGTTCACTAGCAGGTCTTGGAAAGGAAGATGAGGATGTAGAAATCACAGGTGTAGGGTGAACTTCAGAGGAGGATGCAAAGTCTTGAGCAGAACTTGTCACCTTTCTCAGAACTGGCTCTGAAGGTGTGCAGGTGTGAGGGAAGCCAGTAGTACTCGAGGCTTTTAGGTAGGGGTTTCAGGAGTGATGCAATTTTGTAAATTATTATAAAGCTCTTGATAAACCCAGAGCTTTTGTCTGTGAGGAGCTCCCTTGCCATGAACTTGGCCAGGTGAAACATTGTACAGGGCCACTGGAAAGTCTCCGGTCATTGCTGAAGGGTATTCCATAATTAGACCAATGTGGTGTCATAAATATGACGAAGCAGATGAAGACTGAGACTTTCACCAAAGCAGAGCTGACTCAGTGAGGGTGTCAAATACTCCCCCTGACTCTCCCACTGAGCAACTGAAGGCAGAGGAGCTGTCTCCTCTTTCCAAGACTGCACGTAACCAGCACCACTGAATGTGTTTCTGGCTTCTTCAAATTCACCATGGTTCTTCTGGAAGTGCTATTAGCTTGTGAACATGGGTGAGGGGAGAGTTATCTTCAGACAACAAGGATTTCTGCCAACTCCTCTGTGCTTTAAGTATTTGAAATCATAACCACCCTGTTGGCATAGCAACAAGAAGAGGTGCAGTAATGGCATGTGGCCCATGGAAAGCTTCCATATACCTTTTAAGAAGGCATGGAATTTGTGTGGCATTTTTCTCAGATCACCAGACATGCTGCTCTCCTAAATTATCCATTTGACCCAAGCAAGTGGTATCAGGGTTTCTGCTGTGGTGGTTTGAAATGGGGAGATTAAATGTAGCACGTTCTTGGTTGTTTACCAAGAGGGAGAGATGAGACATCTGAGAGCTTGTGTGGATGCTGAGCCCTTTCCAGGAGTGGAGAAAAAAACCTGAACAGTGCAAGCTAGATGGCATGGGAATGGGGTTAAAAAGAAAAAGGAGGTATGCCTTTAAGATGATGAGATACAAAAGTCATCTTTGGATGGTCTCCCAGATGCTTAGTTTGTGATAAAATTAATAAACTACACAGAAAATATTAAAACATCTGTCTCCTTCCCTCTAGATGGTTATGCAGCAGGTTGTGACCAGCTTGTGATCTGTGAGGTGGCAACTTCCAGCAAAGAGCAGCAGCAAAGTGCTGCTGAGGCAGACAGATGCAGAGGGCACTCATGTCTTGCTGCTGTTTAGCAGAGACCTTGTGAACCAGGAGCTGAGAACTCCATTTCTGTTTTCTTCCTTTCTTAACAGGAGCTTTACCAGTGCTGTAGAAGTTTGTCATATTTGCCATTAATTTTTTTGACATTAAGTAGGAATTTTAATTTTTTTTTTCTGGTAAAAAACTCCACAGTAATTCCCTCCCCCATCACCTTTAAAGTTACATGGAGACCTTTGTGTTTTGATGATGGTTATATCCAGAAGTTTTATGCTGCTTTAATGAATCATTTAAAATCCTGCTTAAAATGCTTTCCTCTGCTTAACCTGTAGTTTTTCAAAATAGTTTAAAAGGCCTTAGGGATTTCACTGCCCATCTTGTCTTTTTAGGCTTAAGGCCCACGTATTTTTTGATAGATTGCCCATCTCACTGCAGATGTACTTTGAAACAGTTTGGTTTGGAGAGGTGCTGCATACCTACACCGTGCAATCTCAAAATGTGCATCTGCAGCTGACCCCACCTACTGCTTCTTATAAAACTTAGTTTTGCTGGTTTGGGGAAAATATAGACAGTCTATAAGTTGGAAAGCTGTGTTTTTACCTGCCTCTGAACTTTTATTTCTGTTTGCTGCAGAGGGCTTCAGCCCTTTCAAGCCCCAAACCCCATTGAGGCTGCAATAAATCTTGAAGAGATGCTTCAATGTAGTCATGCCTGGTAGCTGTGCTGTCATGTGCCGAGGTCAGAATGGAGGTCCTGCTCACACCATAAAAACTGACATAAAGATAAAGAATATTTTTATGGTAAAAAAATAGCATTTCACAGCAGCTTGAGAACAGGAGATATCTGAAACAGGTAGAGTCCCTTAAAACTGCACTTATTTAACATGCCCTCTTAAAGAGCCATGCCACAAAAAGGAAAAAAAAATAGCTGTTAAATGAGAAAATATATGCATGGGTTTGAAAAACCACCAATCAAATTTTACATTCAATGTGAAGAGACTTAAAAAAAAAAGTGAGGCTAGTGAGGCACAGTGTTGGGCTTAGATGTACCTGGGATAATTTCCAAGCCAGACTCATTTACTTCTGGATATTTTTTTCTGCAGAGACCTTTGTTTCAAACCATACACTGAGCAGTCCCAGCATGGGCTGCCAGCCTGTCCTCTGTGCCCACTTGTCATTAGTTTGTTAGCTAATGAACCACTGTCCTCTCCTTCTCCAGCTCAGATCCTCGCTGCTGCTGTTCTCCTGCAGCCAGAGCAGCTCCCTTTGGTCCAGGGCATCTCTGAACAGCTGTTGTTGATCTCACAACAGTGCTGGAGCTGGGGCTTGTCTGCTGCTGGACATTGTGTGGAGAAGATCAGCACCAGGAGGCCCTGCTTTCTGCTTCCACTCCTACTTTACAAAAGAAAAAGGCTTGTGGCAGAGACTGCAAAGGCAGGATTTCGGATGTGCATGGCCTGTACCATATTACATTGCATTTCATTGCTGAGCACAAGGTAAGGAGGTGTGCAATCTGCTCAGATGTTTATTGGTGTCAGACCAGGCATACTCTGCTCTTCCACAGTAAGCTGGACTCCTGTCTTGCACTCTTGAAACTATCCCGAACTCAGCTGTGAGTTAAAATATATTTGTGGACCCCCTGAACAGGTACCACTAGGACTGAGCCTGGCTCCAGATGAAAGTGGCTACCTTGGGCATCAGAAGGGCTGTAACCTTTGAGTTATTGATCTGTTAGAAAAAACTTGCAAAATGATTTGAGAAGGGTGAGAAAAAGCATGGCTAGTGGCTGAATTCATAGCTTTATTTTCCATATGTGAGTTCCCCTCTTAGCAGTAGTAGTAGTAGTAATAGTAGTAGTAGTAGTAGTGTCCCGGTTTGGGCCAATTTCAAGGAAAAAATGTCCGAAAGGACATCTCCTCAAAGCAAGCAGGGCACTGCCGCCCCTCCCCCACGAGGTTCGGGAAAAGAAAACTATTCCCCGGAGGAATGTGAAAGAGAGAAAAAGAACTATTTATTAAACCAACACGCATAGGAAAACAACAACAATGCCAAAGGCCCAAAATCTCTCTCACTGCAGTGTTGTAAAACTGTTCAATTTGTGAGTCTTTGAAATCTTGTACTTCTCTACGTTCTGCAACAAAAAATGAAATCAGAACATAAAATTAACTTTTTTCCATCAAAATAGCCCATTACAGCTAGTACTCTCTTAAACAAGAGATAGAATATGATGGCAAATGGTAGAGCTATCAAAATTGCCTGTATTTGCTCTTTTATTATGTGCTTGCAGTAACTGAAATTAGGTAGAAGGTGAATACCAGCAGGTGTCCTAATTTCAATTTTTTTTTTTAATAAGCCAGAAATGAATACTAAAAAATATGTAGACATATGCTGCTAGGAAGACATTTGACACACTTGCTACAACTGTTACCTTTTAGAAGTTGTGAAACTTATTTTTGGCTGCTAATCATCCCCATTTCATGTATGTGAATAACAGCAGAGAATTAAGAAGTGGAACTGTTTTAGTACAACAAAATGTCCTTTACACGTTAATGTGAATTCCAGAAGATTTTTGCAGTTTGAATGTAATGCTTGCTGGGCAACTGCTGTTACTGAAATGGGTTGCAATAACAAGAGCTTAATAGTTAGCTTTGGTACAAGGAGACTCACAGGAGCCAGGAGCTGCCATAGAGCACAAGTCAAAGGGGCAACTTTTCAGATTTTTTTCCTAAATATAGCTCTTTCTGGCAATCCCAGAAGTTAAACAAGCATTGGATGTTGTCATTAGAGCCTCTGGAGTGAGATTGGAGGTATGTGAGAGGCTCCACCTTGAGCTCCCATGGAGGTCAGGGCCAGAGAGCAGAGGTGAGGGGTAGGTGAGGCAGGGGTTGCACCCACATAGAACTGAGTAATGCAGAGTTTGGATAGCTCAGTGACAGTCTATCTTGATATAATCCTAGGGGATGGGGCCAGAGAGGTGAAAGAAAGTATGAGTTATGTCAATACAGGATTTATCTAGATTCCTTTCAGGCTCTTGATTTTGGCTGTGCATGACAAGGATGTGCAGCCCCTCCTGTCTCATGCTGTGATTTAGAGCTGTATTCTTGCCTCTTGGTGGCTGTGATGATTTTGACATGGGTAAGTTTTCCAGATACTTATTTTTTAAATTTTCCCTCTGTGTCTCTGAAAAAATAAATCCTTCTTGCTTGTCTTAAAACCCATCTGGGTATTAAAATACCTGGATTTTTGTTTTCTCTCATCAAATAGCTTATGTCCTACAAGTGCAACTTTAGCTTATCAGGGGCTGCCTATGGGCTGGGGATAAGCTCGGCAACAGTATGGATGAACAGAACAGGGAAGTGTGTCTCATAATTGTATGAATGGTTTGCTCTGATGTTTCAGAAAGAAACCAGATTTGCTACGTAGAACAACTAAAAAAAGAAGCCAAAGGCTTAGGGGGTAACTGGTGAAGTCAACCTCTTTTCTTCCTTCTCCCATCAAACATCCTGTAGTAACCTGGCTGGGATTCTTCCCGAGATGGTGGTTTGCAACACTTCTCTGAATTGGACCCGTTTCCCCACTGTGAGCTTGTTCTACCTGCTGGGAATAGGAAATTTGGTGGAATATTTCCTGCACCTTTAGGGTAACAGCATGTTGTCTAGTGGCATGAAAAATACAGTAACTCAATAAAGGTTAATATTTATCAGCAATTTAAAAAAAAATCATTTTCTTCTTCCATTCTTCTGTTCTCATGGCACCTCAACTCTCACCCATCAGGAGAGATGCTATGGGTAACTTCTGAGAAGAGCAGCCTGGGAAGAACAGTATTGTTTGCATGCTCCTACTGCCCTTCCATTCCCTACTGCAGGTTTTAGCAGCTGAAGATGTTTGTCAGTAGCAATATTTGGTGCAAAGACTGCTGGACTGTGTTGAATGGTGATGAACAGGAATTGACCCTGCCCCAATGCATTAGTCCAAAGAAGAAAAAGGAAGAGAAGTGTCATAAGGGACCTTGTATTTCCAAAATCACCTCTGAGACACTGTGTACCCACCACAGTGCTATGAATACTCCCACAAACTTAGCATGGGTTTCCGTGCTGGAATGTGACAGGAGCCAGTCCTCTCTCCCACTGGCAGCACTGCCAGTGTAGCTGCACCCTCGTGCCGTGGCTGTTCCCTTGTACACACGAACATACTTACCCTTTCCACTGGCACAGGGTCTGTGCCACACTTTTCACGGAGAAACTATATTTATTCTTGTCTCCCAGAGGTGGTGGTGGTGGTGCCTTGGTGTCATTTCCATGGTGATTTAATTTTGGTGATGGATGTTAGCAGGCTCCTCCTCAGGTGCCTTGACAAGGCTTTGCTTGTAGCTGGCTTTAGGCCACCCTTGATGGCATCCATCCCTTGAAGAACTAAGTTGTCTGCATTGGGAAGGGAGAGCTACTGGGAAAGGTGTAGCAGGTTGGTGATGTCATGAAGGGGACCATGGAAAGGCACAGATCCTCCTTGCATGGGAGTCTGTGAGAAAGTGCAGTGAAGGGAAGCAATAATCCCTCCTGTGGCAGAGTCATGGCTCCTTGAGAGAGCTGTTACCTCACCTGCCTGACTTACCTTCACTTGGCATCAGCAGCTACACTGGCTATCCTGAGAGAGGCCAAGGACAAAGGGGCCCTGGGCCATTCTGCTCTCCTCAAGAAGTCTGCTGCCTGCTCTGCTTGTACCAGGAACCAGCCCTGTGCTGGATACATTTTGTTGGTGTGCTGGCATTTGGTGCAGCCCCTTCCAGACAGCCACCCCTAAGAATTTCCCTGGATCTGGCTCCTCATTCATGAAGAGTGATACCCATCACAGACCAACAGCTGTGGCGAGGTAGCAAGTCCCTCCTGGGAGAAGGCATGGACAGTTATGATGTTTTGCCTACCATTAAAGAGCTTCTTCATAGTGAAGAATTACTTATGTAAGTGGATGAGACTTTGTTCTCTTGGAGACCAAGTCAGAACTTTGTGCATCTGTCAGCCTCAGGAGACTAAAAGAACTTTTGCAGCCCCCTCTCTCCTGCTTCTTCTGCAGGCTTGATCTTTACCCTTTGATCTCCGGATCTACAGCCCTGGAAAAACAACAGTTTCATTGGGGTTGGGGCAGAGCCCTCACATCTTCCAGGCTGTAAATCTGACTATTGTGTTTGAGCATTGCCTGTGATGCTTCTTATCGAGATTATTGTTCCACCCTTTCCTGTTTGGTTTCTTTCACAATTCCTTTTGAATGGGCTCCCTAGTAAAGAGCCCATCATAAATAAACACATCGAGCTTTGCACAATGCAAAATAACATTGATTTCCCAGTTTTCCTCCCCAGTGGTACAAAAAATGCACCCCAAATATAAAATGAAAGAATCCCAAAGGGATGGAAATCATCCAAGAAAGTCATACCCTCGAGTGGCAAACCACCACTGGTGTATCTGAGACCCACCCCCATGCAGTTTCCAGCTTTCCCAGGGTTTTCATAAGTGGGAGAAGGCAGTGGTGTGTACCCACAGAGCACCCCCACCTCACTCCCAGCAGCACCCCCCACTCCAGCCCTCAGCAAGGTCTCATGTTGATTCAGTGTCCTCTAGTGGCAAACATGCAACACAGACACGAGAGCAGTGGGACATGGGGACCCTCTGCCTGACTTCACGAGAATCAGGAGAATGTGGCCTTGAAGTAAATATCTTTGGGAAAAGAGGTCTATTGCACACATCATCCAAGCCACGGATGCAAAGCGTGGCAATGTGTTAACCAAGTAAGTCACAGTGTCACTGCCATCTGCTCTGGTCCTTGGAGTTAGACACGCCAAAAAAGGCTTCTGGAGAGTGCTGTCAGTAAAACACTTCAAGATATTCTTACAGGTGAACAAACTGTCCAAAACTTTTCAGGGTTCTTCACTATAAATGATTGAGATACTTTCTTAAGGTAGAATTTACAGCTTCACTTAAGTGAAAGATAAAGTGGCTAAGCTGTAATAGTGAGATGGAGCCCCCAGCTTCCCTGCCACTGGCTGGGAGCCAGTTTTGTGGTGCAGCAGCAGTTCTCAGGGGGCTAACAGAATGGCCCCAAAATCTCTCATTTGTATCTCTGGGAATAGCACACTCATTCTTCACCTTTTCGGCATGTTGGCATAAATTCTTCTTGTCACATTCACTAGCCTTTAATTACTGAAAGTATCGTACCCAAACTGCATTTAAAGTGCTTTCATTGATCTCCAAAATTCTATTGCAACTTCTTGCTCTTTATTTTTCCCCAACCTCTGTTCCCATCCTACCAAATTCTTCTGATCTCTGTTGTTAGATGCTATTTCCCGATCTATGATTTAGTGATCTCAAATCCCTCCAGACTCTGGGTATGTTTTCTGTCTGGAGATGGACTCTGGCTAAGCTCATTTCTAGTAGTGACATGAAGGCATGACTTGTTATTTTGGCATGCAGCACAAGTCGATAGAGAAATCAGATCAAATGGATCTCTGCATTAGACGAGCTTCCTGGAAAAGATGATGCACTTTTAGTTGTTATCACCACAAGCTCCCAATTAAAAATATGTCATAACACTACCACTGAGGAATAATGATTCAGCTTCTCAGATAATGGAGCATTTATCCACACCAGAACACATTTTTAGTGGCTGTAAAATGCCCCAGAATATCTTTCTGTGCTGTAAACCCATGTATCAAACCTTTGGCTGTAATCATTCTCCTACAAAAGTGAAATTGAGCACTGTCTAGTGTTTTCCTTAAACAGATGCATAAAAGCTTTTTTCTTCCCCTCCTTTCCCTCCCCGCCTCCCCCCTTTCTTTTTTTCTATGCCTGAAGGGCAAGGAAGACACTATGAAATGTCTGAGGCTTTTCAGATTACACTGGTTGGCTGGTTTTATTCAATGTATTGGGAGAAATAAAGACTGCAAAATGACCTTATTTCTACTTCTGTTTACACAATGTTTTGCATCTGACAAGCTGGTTTGAACATGTCCAACATACTTTTTTCTTTAATAATCGACATTGTTTGGATAAAATGCAGAGCCAGTTCTTGGAGGTTGTACAGGAGCCCAGACCTTCTCCCAGCTTTACTGTGTTGAGAACCTACTAAGTCACTCAGGACTTCCTCCCTCTCTGGTCTCAGTGAAATTCCCTTGCAAGGTGGAACCACTTCAGAAAACAGGCTCAAGGACTTCAAAATTAGAGGCTGCTCTTGGGATCCAGCTAGAAGGGAATCAGCAGCTTCTCTCCACTGGGAGAAACCCAGAACCTGACTCTTTACCCTGGTGAGGCAGGCAGAGGATCTGCTGAGGATGGCAGATGGTTTTACCTAAGATGGTAAAACACCTCTGATCTTATCACCTGCTTGGACCAAGCCACAGCTGTATAAATACAGGCTTGCTGCTTTCTGCCACGTAGGGATATGCTGGGATAGATGCTGAGTTCATGTCTGGCCATTGCCAGTGGCAGCAATCACTCCATCACCTCCCTGTCACAGTGGGCTGTAGAAGTGGACAGCCTGGCCCTTCTGCACCATGTCATCCCTGCAGGTTTCTCCCTTGCAAGGAACATTCACTTCCAATCCCTCAAATGCAGCATGGCAAACCCCAACTTTGCCCATGTGGCTAAAAGCCTGGTGCTGGCTCAGATGGTGCTCATTGCATTACCTATGCTCCAGGAATGGGTGGAAAAGGCAGGGCTCACACCAGGAGAAGGCAGTGAGGTTGCTTTAGGGCTCCACTGGAGGTGTTTTGCCTCAGATGCTCCTAGTTGCTGCTGTACACTGAAGCCCAGGGGAGCTGGGAGCAGCTGCCTCTGTGCTAACTGAACCAGGCTGCTCCTCTGTGTCTGCAGAAATAATGTTCCTTGTAACTCTTGTCAATCTTTGCTTTTTCCCACCATGTTCTTTAAACCTATCTATAGCTCCTTGCTCTTTCACCTAACTGCTGGCTGGGCAAGAGGCAAGACATTTTGTGTCTGCCTGGAGACATGGCCAAATAGCCAAACAGGCCAGAGGAAGAAGGCTTAATTTGAAACCTTTCCTCTGGTGAAGATTTGGATCTCTTCTCTCCCTAGATGCTGATTTTCATGCAACTTTTAAAAACATTAATTTTTTGAGGACTGTGAGGTCCTGTCAGATTGCATGAAAACAAGCCATTAATTGGTCCAGAAAACTGCAAGAAGAGCTGACGGAGAGAGTAAAAGAAATTACATAATCTTCATTTCCACTGGAACCCAGGCTAACAGGAAGATTTTTATCCTATATCAGTCCACTCTGAGTAGTGAAAATATATAACACATTATATGATTTGTGTAACTGCAGGCTGTCTTTATGCCCTCATGCATCTTCACCATCTACTTGTTGTTACCACTCAACCTGACCCTCATCCTTGTGCCAGCAATGCTGTCCCCATGATCTTGCAGAGAACAGCAGAACAGCAGTTCTCTGGCCAGCTCTCACTCCCACTCACTTTGTGCATGGCAGGGTAGGTGGTAGCTCAACAGGGACGTGAAGAAATGTGTTTTGTGACTGGAGTGTCTAGTTCCTACTTTTATGTGCCCAAATTCTTTTGTTGTTGGACCAGAGTTCAAAAGCTGCCAAGGAGCTTTCCAGTGGATCCATTGTGAGAGATTCTCAGTGAGTTGAGGCACCCTCACATAAATAGCACTGATGGACCATGGTTTTAATTTGACCTTTTGCTTCAGACTGCCTAAAAAAATTGCATTTATGTTCTGAATAGTTATTATGTATGACATCTTAATAATCCTGTATTGTTTTATCTTTCCAAGCACCTTTTTTTTTTTTTTTTTTTTTTTTTTTTTTTTTTTTTTTTTTTTTTTTTTTTTTTTTTTTTTTTTTTTTTTTTTTTTTTTTTTTTTTTTTTTTTTTTTTTTTTTTTTTTTTTTTTTTTTTTTTTTTTTTTTTTTTTTTTTTTTTTTTTTTTTTTTTTTTTTTTTTTTTTTTTTTTTTTTTTTTTTTTTTTTTTTTTTTTTTTTTTTTTTTTTTTTTTTTTTTTTTTTTTTTTTTTTTTTTTTTTTTTTTTTTTTTTTTTTTTTTTTTTTTTTTTTTTTTTTTTTTTTTTTTTTTTTTTTTTTTTTTTTTTTTTTTTTTTTTTTTTTTTTTTTTTTTTTTTTTTTTTTTTTTTTTTTTTTTTTTTTTTTTTTTTTTTTTTTTTTTTTTTTTTTTTTTTTTTTTTTTTTTTTTTTTTTTTTTTTTTTTTTTTTTTTTTTTTTTTTTTTTTTTTTTTTTTTTTTTTTTTTTTTTTTTTTTTTTTTTTTTTTTTTTTTTTTTTTTTTTTTTTTTTTTTTTTTTTTTTTTTTTTTTTTTTTTTTTTTTTTTTTTTTTTTTATCCTAGAGGACATGAACCAGAATTTGATGCCTAGGAAGAAAAGGAAAGTTTCCACACTGTTCTACTAGTGTGGTGTCACCTTTCTTCTTGAAGAGACAAGGGGATGTAGTGATAGTGCATATGCTTTCTTCTGAATAGGGTTTTGACAGAAGTTCCCACAATTAGCTATTCAGTAAACAAAGGGATAAAGGTCAGGACTGATCATGTAAGTGGTTAAAAACCAGAAGGATCTGACTTGATAACACATAGGTCTGTCTTGACTGATGGTTTAAAAATATTTTTCTTCGTAAGCTGGTGGAAGAGGGAATGAAGAAGATCAGACATTAATCTTGCACATAATGTTTTTTCTAGTTTAATAAAAATACTGTGTGACTTACTAGTCAGATGGACCAAACTCAGCTACCCAACACAATGGTACAACATCATATTAAATACTGCATATGCATGTGGAAAGAGTAATTTGAGTTGGAAATGATTTTTAGTCACTCAGGAAATCAGATGTCATTGTGGATAGCTCAGTGAAAACATCTGGTACAAAGGATCAAAGGCAAATGCTATTTTGGGTTGGAGTGCTATTGAAAGTAATATGATAACATAATGTTTCAATCAATAGTGTTTGGTAGGTTGTGTTCAGTTTCAAATGTAGAGGTACAGCCAAAGAAGCACATTTGAAAGAACTAGATTTTCAGAGGTGGTGGTGCTGAAGAGACAGGTGGATGCTGGGCCAACGAGGTGGCTGGGCTCTCCTCCTGATACTGTTGTTGTGGGACACTTAAATCAAGACATCGTTTATTTACTTGCTGTAAGGCAGGCAGTTGGAACTGCCTAGTTATGGCAGTTGTAGATACTCCAGCTCTTTACCTCAGGGCTTGATTTCTTATCTCCACAAGAATTCAGGTCTGTGCTGACATGAGGAGAGGGTACACAGCAATCCTTAGCCTTAAAATGTATCTGTTAGGATCAAATAAAAGGGGAAGGAGAACATAAGGAGAAAATGAGTGACAGTTCAGAGATTACATAAAAATTCTAGAAACACATTTGAAGTAAAGAAAGAAGCATGTCAATTAATTTCTCACTGAGGAAGACTGGTGAACAGTAATAGACCCAGCAAAAAAAAGCTGTGTTCCTAGTTCATCCACATTTTTGTAGCCAGATTATCCAGGTTTAAAATCACCAGATATAAAATACTTTGTCCATGTCTGAAAACTTTTCGTTGTCATGGAAAGAAAGATGACCTATGTGTCAAAACAACACTTGTGTTTTTTTTCCTGTGACCAGTCTACAAAGAATAAGATGAGTCTGAAATAATCCACGTTAGGTTTTTTCTCCCAGATTTCTGGTTCCAACACAGTTTTACCCATGAGGGGCTCAGTACATGGACTAGAACAGCAAGCATTTTGATAAATTAGTTGTCTTAACAGGGACTGATGAATTTTGCCATGAGCTAGTAGAGAAATGCAAGGCATAACCAAATTAAGATGGATGGAGGTTACTGTGGCGAGCAGGAGAATTCCAAATTAAATCCATTGGGGAAGTGTCATTATTAAGCTTCAGCTGATGGATTTATAGAATCATAGAATCATTAAGGTTGTAAAAGGTCTCTAAGATCATCAGGTAAGAGGTTCTATGTCTAGTGAGGCAAAATCAGATGTAGGATTACAAACAAGATGCAGGCATTTATGCAGCAACAAAGCAAATCCATGGGGATCTGGGGGCTATAATGGAGTGCAAACCAAACAGCAGTCTCCCATATGCAGAGCCAGAGCAGGAAGCGTGGGGAGGCACTGCCCTTCTGCTCTGCTTACTGAGCAGCACTAGTGAGCATTGAGGTAGACTGCTTACCTTTTCCTCCCATTCTCTGGACTTGCTCTATAAAACTTATTCTGCTATTTTAAGGTGATTCTGGAGCATATAAACAATATCTGGAATAGCAGATGCAGAAAAATTAGATGGAGACCAAAGATGGGCAAAAGAGAAACTCCTGAGGGCTTAGAAAACAGGCCTTGTGAAAAAGGCTGAGGACAATATGCAATTATTTGGGTTGAATGTTCTGTTTAAGGCAGCCGAGAAAGAAAAAAATCAAACATGGAGAGTGGCTATTTTAGTGAGCTATGCTGAATATTTAGCTTGGGTAGCACATGCCTCAGACTTTCCTGTTGCAAAGCCTACTTCATGTCTGATGTCATGTGGCTGCCTAGGCCATGTGTTCCAGAATGGCATACCACCTTGAAATAAAATCTTGGAAGTAGGACAGCTCTGCTGCTCTTGATATGACCGCTGTGTTTGCTCCCAGGGAACCACTATGGGGTTCTGGATTTCAGACTTTGGGTGGAGGATGATCAGGGCACATCCTGTGGTCCTTGGCAGAATGTGGTATCTAGTACCTATGACAAGAAAATAAAAAAGGGGCTTTCATAATGTTGCGCCATATTTTTGCATCAGGATATGGACACTCCTTGACAAGAGGTTCCTTCCAAGGCTGTGTCTTGGCAAACAGAGGCCAAGTGGGCTAACCCATGGGGCATTATCTTCAAAAGCTCTTCTTAGGCTCCTTTGTGCAGTGAAGTCTAATAATTCACAGGAAGGACATGTAATTATGTGCTGTTTGAAGACTGTTTGGCAATAGTCAGCTCTAAAGTGGCCAATCTTTCATGGTCTGGGAGCCAGAAACCAGAAAAAAGTGTGGCAATACAGGGCAAGAGGTCTTAAAGTGCTCAATTTATTATTTCAAAGACTTTACAAACGTTGTGCTGTTTGCTTGATCTTTGCTTTCTTCAACTCTTTTTTAAACACACCAGTATGTTCTTTATTATGTACAATCATTTGTATATATCTGCAAAATCCTGTTCTTACAGCAGACGTAGTGGCCATAGTTACCAGAGGCAGAACTACAGAATGAAGCCATCTAGGATTAGTGTCCCCAGGACTGTTTCATGCTACCCTGCAGCACCCATAAGGCTGAAGCTTGGCACCCGAACACACATTGCAAACCAACCCCCAGGTGCTGCAGCCTCACCTCTAGTCCTGGGACTCTATGTCTTTCAAGTACACCAACAGGAAAAGGCCTATTTTAGCAGTTCCCAGCTGCTGTAAGCCATGGTTTCCAGTGCTCTCCAGTCGGAAAGAATAATCTCCATTTGCCCAACCAAATACAAGTGCATTGGAGAACAGCTCAGATGGCTTTGTGCAAGGCTGAAGGGTGTTATTGCCTCAGATTGTGCCTTTTGAGGGGCAAAAAATGGTCAAACCAGGCAGGTTAGTCATAGGTGGTACCATGAAGAGGATGCACAATTTTTTTCCAGTCATACTGGGGATGTGTCATCTGAGGAATGTGACTGAACAAGTTCCACATGGGGGCAAGAGTCACCAAAAAACCAAAAGCACCACAGAATCATTAAGGTTGGAGAAGATCTCTGAGATCCTTGAGTTGAACATATTGCAATGGTTGAGTTTACAACTTTATTACCCACAGTGAGCAAAGCCAGTGTGAGACCAGTTCCACAGATGCAGTGGGCTATTATCAGGCCTTTTAAAAGCAATTGATGCCACATTTAGGTGTATCTCATAAACCTGGTTGAAATTTCCCCCCATTTTGCCAATGCCTATTTATAATGAAGAATGATGGACCTCTGTGTTCAGTAGCAAGCCATAGGTCTGAAGAATCAGACGTGAAAGTCTGCAGAGGCTGGAACTTTCATTTATTTTGCTCAAATTTGGTCCCAATTTCAGAATGAATGGTGTTGAGACAGTAGTGACCACACTACCTGCAAGGACAGCCCTCACCTGAGAACATCTCCTCTGTCTCAATTTTCTGTCTTAAAGGGCAAGCAGATCTCCCCTCAGCTGTGTGAAGTGTCATTGATCTTGGTCTTTGGGCTACAGGCTGAACTGCAGCCTCAAGTTGCAGATAAAGCCATCAGCATGGTACTTAGCCTAGCGGAGTCCAAGCCAGCTGGGACCTTTTAGCACAGCAGCAGTACAAATGTTAATAATAAATCAGTGAATGGTTGAGAGATTTGCCCTAAAAGGAAATCTCTCCAGCTCTATTCTTTCCAGCTATGTTGTTTCTGGGAGGTTGCTGTGCTGTTTTCCTACCAAAAAAAAGGCCTTTTCTTCTCCTCAATGTGAGATGCCAAGTCTTCAGGTCCCACTGCTCTGAATAATTAAGAACAGAAAGTCCTTTCCTACAATGTGACTTAGGCCTTGTGATCGGCTGTGGTCTTCTGATTTCTGATTCTGACTTTAAATGACCAGATTTTGAATTCAATATGAGGCTGAATAAGTAGTTACTCATACATGCAACCTGATTTCATCAAATGGAGCTAGCTGAGCATGACTGCTTAGCTGCTGGCGTAGAGAGCTCATGACCTGCCTGCAATGATGATATGGTCATTTTTAGCAACAGTACATTTTCCTTGCATTTCAGATTTAGGGCAAGTATGTTCCTGGACACAGGAAAAAACCACAGTATCTGAGCTTCCTTGTGAAAGAGAGGAACTGACTAACTGAACAAAAAGTGGGAGAAGAGTCCTCAGCTGAGCATGTCAAGCCCATGAATCAAGCTGTGTTATTACCTTTTGGTGGTTTTTTTAGCGAGCGTGCTAATCCTGTGATTCAAGTGGGTCTTAGGAGGCAGGAGAGGGCAGTCTGACCTCTTGTAGCCCCTGGGGGATGCCACTGTGATTTTTTGAAAGCAGCAGGTGTTTATTCCAGAGGCCTGGCAAAATGCAAACCCTGGATTAGAACTGCCATCCTTGAGCAACTGCTACTGAACTGGTAAAAGCTTTGCTTCAGTTAGAGCTGGATGCAAACCAAAGACAGTCTCAGGGTCTGACCATGGAGGTCTTACCTATAATTCTTCCTGTTCTCAGCTGAAAAAATTGTTTTGTGGCTGTGTTCCTGCCTGTAGTTTTGCTGTTGCGTAGTTCTGTGTTTCAGCCCACAAATGGTAACATTTACTAGCGGCTGAAATACCTCATCTGTTACCTCATCGGTTAAAGAGGTGTTAGATAATGATACTTTGTCAGTTAAAGAGCGATTCAGGACACTTTGGATTTCATATGAAGACAGATTTGTAGATATTAAGCCTGTTGAACAAACCTACTTTTGTGGGCCTAATTTGGTTACAGAAGTAAGTTATGAACAATCAGAAAGTATGGAAGGTAACATAAGCATTGTGCAGAACCCTGAGAGAGACTGGGAGGCAACATGACAGAGACAAAGCTAGTAACAGAGGTATCTAGGAATTACTCAGTATAAATCTCCCATATTATCAAATTTCCCTGTGGCCCCCACAACCAGTAGAAATCTCTCTATCTATAGAAAAGCTTATGGACAGCTGCCAGTAGATGATGCCTGGAAATCAGGAATGAGACAGCTGGTGCTTGACCTTGCTTTACTTGATCCTGATTTATAAAAAAAGCTGGAAATCTCAGGGCTCCCATGACTCCAGTGGGAATCACCCTTTCCAGCCCTGTGGAACAGCCTTCTCAAGAAAATCTATTAGCCACAAGTGAAATTTTCCATGTCCCCTGGAGACTTCCCCCAGCTAGCCATTGAATCATACCCCCAACGGGAGTTTCAAAGATGTTCATTGGTGGTGATTGATTTTTTTTTCCAAAACTGTCACTGGATTCCTGGAATAGGCCATGCAATTGCAGCCTGAGAAAATCTATCTAACTACTATGCAACAGATCCAGAAAATTGCACAGCAAGACTTACAAACTCTTAGCATATTGCCTGAGTAGCACAAGGATTTTCAGAGGTGCATTGATAATTAAAATAATAAACATGGCATATTGACTAAAACTTGAAGGAAAAAGAGTGAGTTACATAAGAACTCCCCAAAGCTTTAATCCAGGGATAAGAACAAAACAAAAAAATTCTACCTCTTCTCTATCTTCTTCTTTGCCCTCTGCTTCTGTGGCCTGTCTCTCAACCTAGCAAAAGTAGCTCAGAAAAATTTAACACTTCATACTAATTTCCAGAATTCCTGGGTCTCCCAGTAGAGGGAAGTATTGTTTCATTTCCTTTGGCTTTGAAAGGCTTTGCCAGGGGAAATAAGACAAAAGTGCAGAGAGATCAATAATATACAAAGAAGGAGATGGAAATAATTACTTAGACTTTAGTCTTGCAAGTACACACCTTCTTGCAAAAGCAGGAACTCAAAATAAATGAGTGCATAAAAGCTGCGGGACCAGACCCTACATCATTTAATATGCATGTGAAGGACACAGAAACTGTATCAAACAGAAGTCCTGCAATGGAAGTTAGAAGTACAAATAAGAGGTTTTTCCCTGTTACTATCAGTGCTTTCCTGGATGATATCTTGTAGCCTAAGCTTTTGCTTGTTTCCTTGCTGCTGTTATGTCTGTGAGCTCTAATTACCTGAGGGAAAGTGGGGATGAAATATCCAAAACATACAGATACCACAGCTACCCAGGGCAGTTCTGCAAAAAGCCAGCTTGAATTTCTGCGTGATGCAGGCAGGTGAACTCATTCAGGGAGGGCTTCCCAGTTGTTGTGTACTGTCCCGTGGGTACTGGAAACTAACTAAGGTGGGATCAGGGTCATTGCTCCTGAGCTCCTGGAGCAGGAAGCAGGAGGGAGTCAGGCACGGAGCCTGCTCAGTGTACCAGCTCCTGGTGCTGTGCTCTGGGGCTGTGGACGAGATGCTTCCAGCTGGCTCAGTGGGAACAGAGCTGTGCCTGAACCAAATAAAACTGATTTGGGTGCCTCCACCATACTAAAAATACTGGGATCAGAGTATAAACTCCCACTACTCAGAGTGATTTTCCCCTCTGCTAATTAACTCTCCTGAAGACAAAGGTAGACAGAGACAATTTGGAGAGCATGGGCTGGAGGCAAAATGGACATAGTCATCTGTCAGGGTTGAAAGCAAATTATCCCATACAGACATGATCTATGTGGTATTCCATAGAGCCACACTGCCTGAGTAGGGACAGCTTTGTTCTTTCTGTCCTGTGAGGTTTTATCTGCAGAGGGAGTAATGTGCTGGCTGGTGAGGGAGAGCAGACAGAAAAGATCATGCTGCAGAGCCTTTCTGCTCCTCAGCATGGCCGCACCTTATGTGGCTTCACCTTTTCAGGTGCTGGTATCAGTGTGAGCCCCATCACCACGGGCTGCAGCACTGGCCTGGTGCCCTGGGTAATCACCAAGGGCTGAACTGCTCAAGGATCCCTTCTTCTGCTGCCCCACCTGCATGCCTCTTAGGATCCCCTCCAAACTTACTCTGGATGCACCTCATGGAAAGTCTCAGAGGTGACTGAGGGAATCCTCTTTCCTATGGAGCAAATGAGATGATCCTGCTATGGTTTTGAATAATTTCTCCCAGCATTTTAGGTACTGTGGTGAACTTAGCCTTGGTTCCTTAGCAGTTCAGTGCTATTTGCAAAGCTATTTTTTTCCAGCCAACACAGTGCTGCCATTTTCCCAGTAAAGGCAAAGACAGGATTTTTGTGCGCTTGAATATGATTGCTTCATGCTCTGTTATCTTTCTTACTACTCATGGCAGCACTAATTAAAACTTTAATGACTGAAATTTTGTACTTATGGACCATCACAACTATGCTTTTTTCCTACCTATAAATACAATCTAAAGTTGTTCTTCCTTTTTTCCTTTTTCTTGAAAGCAGTGAGACAAAATCTGTCTTCCCCCTGTGGAGTCAAGACAGATGTACCTGCTCTCTCCCAATTCAAAAGTATATTAACCTAGGGACTGGCCTGGCATTTCCTTAGATGTAATTGGGGAAAACACTTTTTTTCTCCATCTAGGATCTATTGTGGGAAACTTGTCATTTTAAAGTCAAATTTGTTTCTGCTTCCCCACTTCTGCTGGCTGCCTGATGCCTCAGGAATCATGTGAAATTATTCTGCATGCAGAAGCTCATGGTGACTTCCTCAAAACATGAGTCAAAGGGTTGGACAGACAGCACCCCACTACTCTCTGCATGGTGGCATAGAGCAATAGTGCCTGTGTATGATCTGTCTCCGTAATTGGCTCTTATTCAATCATTTTTGAGGGTGATGTTTTAAGAGACAGGAGTGGGTATGGCAGAAATTCCTCTTCAGCTTGTTAGTGGTAGTTGTGAGGTTTAGTATGTCATGCTTTGCAGGAACTCAAGAACCTGTTATACTCTTTACACGGGCATGAGCAATAGGGAAACAACAATGTAGAGATTGTTCTAAAATGCACATTTTTCTTGTGCACATGGTGAGTTACTGAGTGCAGAGCTGTTTAACATTGCCAGAAATGTCAGAGAAATTTTCTTTCCTCGTACAGAACATCAAATGCAAGCAGAAGCAGTTTTGTTGGTTACAGTAAACAGATTAACTCAGAGAAGAGGTATCAGTCGATTCGTTTTAGCATCAGTTTTACTCATAACCCGGAAGTTTAAGGATATTAGACAGCTGTCTTCAGTGACCCTAAATATGATGACAGATGAGCATGCGTTCACTGGAGAATGGACTTAAGCACTTTGAGATAACACTTGCCTTCTGCCATATTACTGCCCTTTGCTGGAAATGCTGTCCCAGGGCAGAGCCACTGGAAAGGATGTGTGAGTGCTCATCCAGGGTTTCAGAGCACGATCTGCCTTCTGGTTTCAAATTGCTCTGGCGAGCTCTGGAAAGGATGTCTGGGCACTGCTGGGTGCAGCACTGGGGCAGGTGATCCTGATGGCCAGCAAGCAGCTATGTCTGTTGTCATTAGGTTCACTTCTCTTCCCTCTTCTGTAAAGATTTAGTGTCTGACTATTAGCAGTTTATAAGTTTTTGCTAATGCTGAAAACTCTTGTCAGAGATATGTGGCTGCATGCTTTCTCCAGGCAGAAGTGTCAGCAGAATTATCCACAGGCACCAGTCAGGGCAAGTGTCTGGCTGTTTCTGATTCCTTTGACTAAACACTGTTGCTGAGTCTAGCATGGAAGCATGCCAGTGAGCAATGCCAATTAGGAAAAGGCATTTAACACAAAAAAAGGATCTAATCAGTGTCTAGTAAACAAAGACATCTTGCCTTGTGTCAACAATACACTGGGCACATGGCTATGACTTCCTCCAATTGTGTGACCCCCATGATATGCAACTTTGTCCAACAATGTTTAGAATAGCCACCCACATAGGCTGGTTGTCTTAAAAATGACATTGTTCTAGGCTGAGGCTCAGCAGTGTGGTGAGAGACACTGTAAAAGAAAAGGCAAAATACAATGCCTTATATTGCATAAGTGTCAGGACAGGATTCTTGATATTTTTTGCTATTGGGTTTCATCCCTGCCTTCCTTCTTTCTGCCTATCCTATGTAAGGATGTAACTATGGACAGGTATGACAGAGTGCAACTGCTAAACCTTTTCTTAAAGATGGGACAAAATTTCATCTACAACTACTACTATTACTACTACTACTACAACTTTACATATTTGGTTTCCGACTAGGATTGACCTCACTGGGCTTAAAATCTATAAGAATTTTTGATATAATTAAGCAGTATGCTTTCTAAGGACATGTTAGTATTATCAGTAGATCAATGGAAACTGAATCCAAATGTATCATTTCACATTCAACTCAAGTATCTGTGTGCAAGATAAATGTAACTATAAGGTGATTTTAAACCGCGTTAGAAATATTACACATTTGGTTCAGTATGTCACGTGCCTAGAACATCACATTTTGTGTTCATGCTTTCAATGAAAATCAGAGAACAGTGATACCCCAGAAAAAAGCCCAGTAGGTTATGTTGTAACTGGTATTTTGTACAGAGGTGACAGACTCTATGAATAAACCACATGCTTAGTGTGTGCATAATTGTTTTCCATTATAAGTTAATACATGGGGATCCTTAAAATAGAAGAAGGGAAATTATTTCAGGAATATGTAGAATAAGTTCCTTCCTGTTTTGGTTGCCACTTGTCTTTGGGTGCATGTGCATCTTTCTACTTGCTTTTAATGGAGCAACTTCATGCCAGCCAGTGCTAGATATATGTTGCATCAAGTCTGCATACCTTAGCAGAGATGATCTAACTCTTCAGGGCAAAGAGTTAACTCAGTATTTACTTACTGATGTGCACTGTCATAGGAAGACAATGTATTTTTACGAATACTTTGGTTTGCCTTAGTTCTGGAGGGTTTCGGTCAGATGTTGGATTTCTCACAAACTATTTCCCATCACTTGTTTCACCCCAAGTGACCAGTAATTCGTACAATACATGGTGTGTTGGCCGCCTCAATCTCATGGGATTGTGTTTGCTCTCTCGCTGGCAAGCTGAAACTTTTCACGAAGACTTGAACGAGTCCCTTGGGGATTGGACCTTTGTGCAAATATATATTTGTGTAAGTGTTGCTACAGCAATGTGTGTTTATCTATCACAGCTTGCAAGTCTCCCCAAAGCGGCAGGAATCATTCTGATGAATTCATTTGCACATCGGTGCTTTTCAGGTCATCGCCTTGCATGAGAATTGTCACAAGCAAAGTATTTCTGTGTTCAGGAATGAGAAGAGCAAAACACATTGGTGATACTTAAGCAGATGTTGTAGAAAAGTTAACAATTCCCTGCTTCCTCACCTTCTAAACACCAACTGAAGGAGAGAGGTTTTCATATCTCCGCTCTGAAGTGGGTTTTTTTTTGGAGTCCAACAAGGCAAAAAAGTTGCCTTTCTTACTGACTGCTGATTAAAGAATAGAAAATGCTGTGCCTGGCTTCATGGTGCCAGAAGGCAATGCTCAGAAAGCCTTGCAGGGCCTCTGCTCCTGGGATTTACAATTTATTGCTAGTGCCCATACACTGGCTTAGTTCATATTATTCAATGATTGTGAGGCATATGGTTAAGAGAAAAACCAAACATGGAATTCAAAAAAATCTCCTTTGGCATGGAAGTAATCCAGTTTGACTGTAGGAGACTTTTCTTATTCTCATTCTAGCAATTTGCGTCACGGTGTTTGCAGTGATAACCAATCAAAATATTCTATCGGGCTGTACTAAGTATTGCAAAAAACCTTTTCACATGTGCACACGGCTGTGAGATCTTTCTCTGATCTGGCATTGAATCTGGAAGATACTGACTGAGGACTGTGGCACTTAGTTGACTCCAGTGTTTTAGCAAAACTTCCCTCTGCTGAGCAAATAACCTGCCTCTGGTGGTGGTTGTGCTTCAGAGTGGCTGGAGTATAGACTGAGTGGTGTTAACTGCATGCTCCCAATTTCTGAAGTCAAGGGCTGATCCCTTTGCTGCTGATGGCACAGTGTCTACAGGAGGGAAATGGTTTCGGTCCCACCCAGAGGATAATGGTGATATACCTTTTTTATTTTATTCCCATTTAACCACAATATATGTTCATGGCTTTGGCCATGTATATGACTGTATATAGGAAAATGAGTTATCCCTGACTAGGTTGCCTGAGTCACCCCACTGTGAATGTGTTAGTCTGAATGCAATTCAATGTATTTCACGTAGTACTATGAGGTCTTGGGCACTGGAAACCATTTCAGGGAAACTTGTCTCTGAGTAATCTTATCTTTGATTTCCCAATAGCTTCTAGGAGCACAGCTGTTTAATGTGCTGTTTCAGCCACAAATTGTGCGGATGTTTGCCCAGCTTGCTGTGGGTGAGGTTAGTAGGTGTACTCAGTGTCTTGCAGACTCCTAATGAGCAATACCACGAACAACCACATTTCCTGCAACAGCCTAGGGTCTGACATCAGATTTCCTGGAGAAAATAACAGGGAAATAATTTTCTACTGAGCTTGTATCTGCCCAGTTACTCACAGGTGTAAAAGCAGAGGTAATTCCTACATTTGTTTTCTTTGAGGCTGGATTGAAAAGAAAGCAAATTGGCATTTTGCAGAAGGTTTATAAGAACTGTGGAGTGCAAAAGAATGATTAAGAGCAAAGAGGCGAATTAAGACAGCTCAGGCACCATCAGAACATTTATATTAGTTCAATGCAGGTTCCAGATAGATGCAGATATATCACTCTGTAGCTGAAGGAGGGAAACAGGTGGTTCCTAACTCCTGTAACAGGGCTTTGAGAATATAAGTAGGGCATCTATTTCTGTCCACTAGTGCTATATTAGGGTAAGTGCCTCTGAATGGTGAGGAGGTGTTACAAGCCAAGGGGAGACCATCGAGTGACCTGTAGGAAACAGTAAATAAGGTGAGGTATATGTAAAAGTGCCTGCCTCAGCAGCTGCTTCTTCCTGGGTAAGTTCAGGAATGTTTTGTGCCAAGCCCTCCAACTTCACTTTGGATAGACCAAGTTAAGGGTGGGGATTCAAAGGAGAACTGTCAATCTTAGTGTGAGCACTTGTATTAACCCATGCACGTGGAGTTTGTTGCGTTAGTTTGATTGTGGCAATCTGGAAACTGGGTCAATTGCTTGAGCTGCTAGTGAAAAAGCTGAACTCAGCCATCTTGGAAAGAAAGGGTGAGAAGAGTTGGATAGTCTGTGGTGGAAAAGACGGAAGTTCCACTTAGGTCAGAGAGTGAAAAGGAGGGTCATGTTGATGGCATGCAGCCACTGCTTCCTGCCATCTGCAAGCTTCCCCCTGAGAGGAGGTACAGACCCTCCTTCTGGGAATAAACAGTTAGGTAATAATTTATGTGTAGGCAATCTGGTACTGAGAACAGGATAATTTTCTCAAGCCTCAAAATAAATGAGCCAGAAGAGGTGCGTGCTACATGTAAACCTGAATGAATGCTGTGGACACTTTCCATTTGAGTGTGTGGAACTTTGAAACATTCACTTCAAAGTGTCCTGGAGAGCTGCGGCCAAGCAAGCGTCCTTTTATGTTTAGTTTTGCTTCTGCTGGGTGATAAACACCTTCTGTTTCACTGTTAGTAACAGTATAAGGTCTCCTTCTCATTTTTTGTAGCAAAATTACGACATCATATTGATTCCCAAAGTTACTTATCATTATGCAATGCGTTGGGTTTAGAATTTGGCTCAACTGGTGGGCAAGGGGATTAGGCTGCACAGGACAGAACTCCTGTCAGTGCTGATGCTCTGCTGATGAAGGCAGCAGCTCTGCAGCACTGGGAATGCCCCCAAGCACCTTTGTCCAGAGTGTACTGAGGTATCCTGCGTATGTGTCCTGCGTAGCTAGAAACATCATCTCTTAGACACAGTTAATGGTTGTGGGACTAGTTAGCACATCCATTTTCTTTTCTTTGACTTAATTAAATGTTGGAAATGAACAGCCGGAGTCAATGTTGTTGGCTTCAAACACTAGCCTAAGACTGCTATCTAATCCAGGTGTGGAATAGCAGGCTACCTGAGATCCCTTTCAGCTTCATTTATCTCACACTCTTAAGAAAACAGTTTTTATCACTCAGGTTCAGCACAAGCTTGTGTTTTCAGTAAGTGATGATTTAATTAACCAAAACCATGTTTTTTTTTTTTTTTTCCAGGATGGTACTGGATAACACAATATGCTATGGAAGCGTTTACAGTCTTGTCACCACAACACCAAAGCCAAGCTCCACAGAAGGAAACTCTGCAACCCCGAGCTCACCCTGGACCCCCAGCCCAAGCACTGGGGCCGTCTATGCTGGGTTTGATTGGCTGGCCCTTGCCCATTGCCAGGCGAGGTGGAGGACAAGAACTGTAAGCCCCCCTGGAGCCCACAGCACTTCACCAGGCAGATTAAGAGAACAGATGGGGCTCTGCCAGAATTTTGTTGCAATTGCATGATTTCAGTAAAACTTCCATTGGAATTTAGTCAAATGAATGGAAATATTCCATCTATAGCACCACCTAGACTTCCTAGTGAGTAATTGCTGACTAGCTTTATTTACTATTGTGTCAGCCATTGAGAATCAGCCAGGTTTAATGAAAATGAACACCAGACCCAGCCACTCTGACTTACCTAGGCCTGCTGCCCTTCTTTAAGGTAGGCGCTATTCAATAGAGTTTGATTGTTTCTGGACTAGAGAGGATTTTGTCCTCTAATGAGTGTCCCATTTTCTGCCCCCTTACTAAATCCAGTGCTGAAATATTCATTACTTCTGGTTTTGTTTTTTTCTGTATCACTTCTGGCATTCTTGACGCATCCATTTAATGATACCCCTCTACGGCCACTAAAATTTCTAACATTTTAATTGATTTTTTTTTGTCCTAGAAGACATACCTTCTAATTTTCTTTAGCTCCCCTCATTCACTTACTACAATAGTAATTGTGTAATTAAAACAGCCTCCTGATACAAGAGAATTATACCTCAAGAATCATCAGGACAGAGCAGAGCTGACGTCGCAGGGAACGAAGGCTGCCTAACTACAAGGGAAGAAGAAACCAGGGTGGATGTTTGTGGAAGAGGTGTTGAGTGTGTGTCTGGGGTTTGCAGTGCCTCCCTCATTAGCAGGCAGATTGCAAATGCTGTCTGGCCATGGGCAGGGTTCTCATGTGAGCTCATTGCTGCTAGAGCTGTGTGCAGACCAGTACATTTCTGTCTATAAGTATACATCAGACAAGTATGTAACAGCAGGAAAACCTGCAGCTGCGACGACAGGAAGTATTTATAGTGGTACCATGTGGTGTGCGCTCCCATACTACAGTTAGTAATACACTACATATACTCCCATACTCTACTTAGTTGCTGTACTGTGTATCCCAGCTAAGCCAAAGAACGAGGCATTCAGTATCTCACAGATAACCCCACTTTTAACAGCAGCCATTCACCATACCCAATGACATCTATGCAGCTCCATGAATAAAGAGAAAACAGGGAATGCCAAAGGGTTATTATATGAAGGGGCTGCCATCTTGCTCATCTGCAGATACATGGATATACAAATCTCTCTCTTAAAAGGGAATGAAGTTTTAGCAATACCTGTGGTAAGGCTACCACCTTGACTCTGCTTGATTTTCAAACAAAAATTCTTCTCCTGCTAGACTAAAGCAGATGAAAAATAATCTGCAGTCTTTGAAAAAATCATTTATTATACATTCATGGATGGTCTAACAATAAAAATCTTCACCAAGCCTATTGTCAACATTACAAAATGAGTAAGAAACTCCAACATCCAGCATTCCTAGTAGTGCTAATAGTGAGCAATACTGGGCTTACTCCCAGTGTGTGTAGCAGCTGCATATCACTGTGACTTACATATTTTAACTCAAAAACTTGACATTTTACAGCCGCCCCCCTCTGTTTTTTTGCCATAAAAAGGCAGTTAGTTATGCCATCGTTCCATAGTTCTGTTACTTTTCTTGAGGTCATCTATATATTTTTGGTGGACCACATGAATTCCTAAGTTTCTACACTCAGCCGTAGCCACAATATGTCTTTTACTCTGAAGTAAAAATACAGTTACAATTTCATACATACAACTCTCAGTAATGGTAACAGGAAGAGAGGTGTTTTACTATTAATTCTCGTCCATGTTAAAGGTCTCTTCAGTAATAAAGCAATGTTATTTGTATTAGCCTGCTTAAAATAGAGAAAAATATTGGCAGAGTTTTCTTCACAAAATGCAAAGCTAGACTTAGCATTCACAAGGAAGTGTTTCCCATTATATTAAGGATACAGTACTCAAGTGAGCATGTAATACTGCTCAGAAAGATAGCATTTGACACGGAATGTATGTTTGGTATTCCTTTCCAGTTAATCTGTTAAGTATATACAATTTATACAGACACAGACGCACACAGAATTTTGTGTGAAGGCAAGGTGGGAACAGAGACAACTTTTGAGTGTTCACAGCCTTCTGAATTCACAGATATTCACAGATTTCTAAGTCAGAAAACAAAAACTCCTATTACATGAACTTGGATTTGTGTAAGCATGATAAACCCAAGTCACACATTCCCACTCACTCCCTCTGCTAAGGAGTCAGCAAGACCTCTCTGGCTGATTTTCCCTGGTGTGTGTAGAGAACATATGTAGTGAGTACTCCACAACACAGACCAATTAATGATCTGACTGTTAATTAAGCATGAACATAATATGGAATGCAACCCTTTTTTTCCTGTCTTGCACAGATGTATAGCATGATACACTTGAGATTGTCAGTAATGGTGTTACCCTCACACAACTTAACTATACAGGATGTTGCTGAATGCTGACGTACGCATAGACGAGGTACAGCAATTGAGCAAGTAATTCAAATTTGTGGTGTACAATGGTAACACAAAACTTTAAGACATGAATTAAAAATTCTGAAGAGGAAAACATCTTGCATTTATTGTAACTTAAGTAGTAAACATACAAATGTGTTTTTACACAGGTAGCAGCTAGGGCTTGCTACAGAGATATTTCAAACACTGGTGAATAACAATGAACCTTTTACAAACCCACGAATTCAGTATGTCTCCTTCAAAACAGTATTAAGTGTGCGGCTATGAAAACAGAGTGATACATAAAAAAAAAAATCAAAAATCATATACCACATTTTCATGACTAGAGGAAAATAAAAGTTATGTACATAAATACATACATTTTTATATATAGCAAATTACAGTTTCCTGCACTGAACATTTATCAAATAAACAAGTACCGAACAATACTGGTACAAAGGGTGCTTTGCCACACCTTGTGGTCTCCTTAAATTTCTGTGAGAGTGGAAGACAAGTTTTTACAGAGGATACAACTTGTTCAGTGATGCAAGCTCACACAATAATTAAAGAACAAAAAAAAACCCTACAGCAGAAACGGCTGGTATTTCCAGCACAGGCATCTTTAACAACAAAATGAGAATACTCTACTGCTCTTCAAGCACGTGCCCCAACACAGAATCCGTGTCAGAGAGCTTTATTCCGTACAAAAGCTGTCACCTGCTAAGGGCGACCAATTTGGGCAACAAATCTAACGCTCAGCTTTGTCCGCTGGCTTCCCCAAGCCGTCATCTTTCAGATAGGCAGGTCAGTCTGTCAGGCAGGGACGAGTCACTTCCAGGTCCCCTCCAGAAACCGCACTGTTTCTCTCGGACCTGGGCAGTCACTCCCACGATCTTCACATCGAAAACAAGGCACTGGCTGGTTTTCTGGCCATTACCTTTCCAAGGCTCTAGGAACTGTGGTTACTATCATGATGGGAGATTTTGAAAGGGGTGACACCAAGCTATTTTTGAGAACTATGTACAAAGTTATTTTGGTTTTGAAAATAGAAAGCATTCACACTGCATTTTTCTTTTCACCTGGCCAGAAATGCTTGTATTGTGTGCTCCAAAGAATATCTAAATTGTTATTTAGATAATTGTTATTCGCAGGTTAATGATGTCTTGAACTCGGGGGATTGTAAATCCAGTCCATTACTATAAGAATCATACTAACAATCATGAAGATTATGCCAGCTATGAGGAAAATTAGAACCTGCAATTGGAAAATTAAATTTCATTAATAAAGCAAGTAACTGAGCAGGCTGTAGCTCAGATTGTCCCACTAGATCTGCATTAATGTAATACCCAGGACCTAAGTTTGGGTTATTTGCTGTGACTAAAGCCCAAATAATGTTATACAAGACATGAATCAAAGTTAGTCCTGTGTCAATTTCAGTCCAAGAGAGATGGACTTCATACAGCTAGATCTGAAAACAACCCACTTTAGTAGTGTGAACAATAAGAAAAAATTTAACAGAGAAACACGTTTTTTTAATCTTTAAAAATGGACAAATTTGTAAATGATCATAGTCTCTGACATTAAGAACAACTTCAGAGTTAATATGTTTAATCCTTATTAGACAAACAGGTAAGCCCACATCTCTTATCTATTTCTGTATATATTCAAGTGATTCAGATGTTTGTAGTCACCCTTTGCTTTAGCGGAGCTTTTGTTTACCATAATCTGTCCACACTTAACAATACTCCATCTTGTAAAACAAAGATAAATGTTCTATGTGATCTCAGTACAGGGTGTGAAATTCTAGATGTGCCTAACACACAGCAACATGAAGAGTGAGCAAAGACACATGAAAAAATATGCACAGTCTTTCTATAATAACAGCTACAAAAGACATGGTAGAAATAATTTCATTATAATAAACTTCATTTATGCTTAAACTATGTATGAGTTGAATTTACATGTCTTTTGTGAACATATATATAGATTTATATGTGCTCATCTGTTTACAATATGTGTCCACTTATGTATTTCATTAGTAACTTTTTCTGATTACATTTTCAAAGAACATTTCCTTTGTGATAGTTAAATGTGCAGACAGTTATTGATGTTCAGGATGAAAGGTACTGAAGTGGCAGTCCAGTATGACACATGGACACGTGCTGTGCATAAATGACAGACCTTCATATGTGTATCCTCTAGGTGTATGGATCTGTCTCAGAGGAGAGCTCACTATTACTTATCTCTGCAGTACAACTTCCTTAACCTTGACTTCAAATCTTCCTCTTAATCCACAGCTGGTCTTCTAGCATGAACCAACAACTTCTTATAGACTGTCTTGGTGCTATTTATGCAAATACAGGTGTAAACTACAGCGCAGATCGGATTAAACTAAGTCCCTTTTCCTAGTGGTTTAAGACACACTTTATCCTGAACACATATGTGAGTGCCAAGAGCAGTAAGGCACTAAAGGCTTTGTCTTGTGAAGCCTCAGGTGAATCTCACTGCCCAACCTGTATTTTGAGTGAGATACTACACGAGCAAGTGCCCGATTTTGCAAGTCAAAGGTCTGAGTATTAATGAAGAGTGGAAAGCACACACCCTCCCCACCCTTCCTTTTCTAATTGGCCCCAGCTCTCTTACCCCAATCTTCTGGGGAGACCTCAGGGGTTCGTTCTCAACAATTCGCAGGTAGAAGGCACCAGGGAGGATGAAAATCAACATTGTAGCAGAAGAGGCTCCTGGAAGAGAAAGCAGAGCTGAGTGCTGCACCTTTTGACAGAAAAGCAGTGATGCACCTGCAAAAGCAAACCTGTGAGGAGGCAGCTGCCCTTTTGAGCCCAACTGCACAAAGGCCTCTCTCTGGAGACAACATTCATGGAGAGCTGTAGATGTCCAAACACTGATTTGGGTGCTTGGGGCCCGAAGAGACACTTGTTACTGGGAGGATTTTTTCAAAGTAGTGTGGCTGCCTGTGGTGGTGATGTCTGCATGCCAGCTGGTGAAGCAAAGGCAAATAGACATTCCCTGGGTGGGATGACCCTGAAAAGCAGGTATAGAAAATAGAGTGGATGACCTAAGAAGTGCCTACTCCTCTCTGTTCGGCAGAGTCTAGCATGGTGGCCCAGGTATAAAAGGCAGGGAGGAGCAAACCAGCTTCAGAAACACCAGGGAGCTATCTTTCTCGATGGCATCTGCATCCCCGAGTCCTCAAGCACTTCAGAGCATGGAGGCTCTTCATGGACCTCTCTGGTCAGAGGCCAAAACTGACCAAAAGAAAGTGCTATGGACAGAACTGTTAATGTCAAAAGAAATGAGTCACTTCTCTCTTTTTTCTAGTGTAACGGTTTGGAGGTCAATACTTTTTTTTTCATGCTCTAGGTGCTTGAAAACTGCAGGTGATTTCCCTCTCCTCCACATATTAAATTCCCTTTTGGTCAAAATGGAAATTCCTTACCAGTTTTTATACTGGGATTATTGGATTCCTTGTGCCTTGTGCAAAATATCAACAAAGTTGGGTAGCTTGCAGCTTTGTCTGTCAGCTATTTGGGAATTCTTAAATCCCCTGTAACTTCAATTTGTGTTTATGTTCCTCTACTGTAAGACCCAAAAAGAGATTGCCCTTCAGTTCATGACCGTAAATATGCTGTAGAAACGATAACAGAGTCAACAGAAGTATTTATGAAACCTACCGATAAATCCAAAAATGTCTTTAATAGTTGGGACAAAAATTACAAGCAGATTAGTAAAAGCCAAAATTACTGCTGCAATCAGGAAATGTCTTATCCAGCTGAATGGCCTTTTGGGAAACAGCAATGCACTGATAGACGAACGGATCTGCAAGATGAAAAACAGCAGGGAAAATAAAACAACAATTAATTTCTGTTTGCTTTCAGTTAAAAAAATTATCTATGTTAGTTACTTCTGGTGTGAGAAATTTTGACTGAAAAAATGTGTTTTCAGTCTTCTATTCCCATAATGTAATCTCACTCTGATGCAGGTTTTTGAGAACTGGGTTCACAGTTTAATGCAGAAACTCAAATATTTGCAGTGTAGAAGAAAGTCAAGTAAATAAGGGTGTAAAATCAGGGTCATGAAATGTGTTCAACTGAAAGATGCCAGTATCAGCAAAAAAAATCCTCCTCAAAGAACTCCCCACTCTAAGTACTAATCGGGCAAAAAAAATGCATGTGAGAAATATGAATTGCTGTATTCCTGAACCTGATCCCTCTGAAAATCCCACAAGAATTCTGTCGTTTACTTTTCTGAGAGAAAGAAGCAGCTGTTTTTTTACTCAATCATTACATATATACATATACATATTGGAAAAGAGAAGCGTATTTTTCAATGCCACTTGGAGATTATCATCCTAAGAGCTATTGCAGAGGATCCTTTTTTTGCTTCACTGACTTTCTCACACATCATGGAATTTTTTTTGCTTTTACAACATAAAAGATGTTAAGTATAAAAAAGGTCAAAAGCAAATCCGTTTGGTGGCTGCAGACAGTGTTATTCTCAAGTAGCACAATTAACTTAAAAGTTGGTATTTAGAAATTGAACAAAAATATTTTTACATTGAAAAAAGCTCCAAACGCACTTCTGTTTAGTTGTTTTAAAATAACATTTAACTGCTTCTGTGTGAGTTTGGTAATTGAATAAATATATGGGGTTCTGTCAGTGTAGTACATCACTTGAAAACACAGCATGGGTTTTGTTTTTTATGTTTCTCAGGCTGATGTGAACCACTATTAGGAAGAGGGAGGCAGACTGAAAATATTTTTTCCAGTTTTTGAGTTGGTGTAAAACAGCTTTATTACAGAAAAAGCTTCTGCCTGCATTCCTGGGAACTTACTGTCAGCATATTGCACATTATTCCTTTTGTGACACAGTCCTTAAAAAGGAGCTATCACACTGAAGTTTTACAGTGACTAATGGTAAATAGATCTATATTTAATTTATTTTTCTGGCAATGCAGTAACTTTTTTTTTAAAATAAAAAACTCTGACTACTTTAAGAAAATACAAATGGAGTGATTCATAAAAAAAAAAAATTGATACAATTATACTCCTTATTTGAAGTAATAAGATCTGCTATGCTGGCTGTCCTGATATAATGTGTAAAGCTCTTTGATTTTCTGGTTTGCAAGCAAATGATATTTTCTCAGGAGTTCTTTTAATGGAGCAATCAGTGCTGTGGTATGTAACTACTAACTAATCAGATACAAGAAGGATTATAAAGAAATCTAAAAATACAAAATGCTACACATGACAGACAGAGGCTTTTGCAATGCCCTTAGCTTGTTTTCCCATGAAGACTGATCAATTTGTTAAGACTCATTTAAACATTTAGCCACTGGTTTGAGCACGACGTTTAAGGCACAGCACTGGAGCTCTCCAAGCTAGAAGGACTGATCACTCTGGGTGTTTTATACCTGAACCCTTCTTTTTTTTAGTAGACAACATTGAACAGTGATCACTGCTCTGAGGCATTTGACAGCAAGCCTGGAAACAGTACCTATGCAGAGCGTGTGTTGCATCCAGGACAACGGAGCAACAGGACCCCAGGGTTACTCATGGGAACATTGTGGTGTGATGCAGCTTGCTGGGAACCCTCCAGCAGCATGATGCTGGGCTTGTACATGCTGTACAAGTGACACACCAGCCTCCCAAAACCAAATGCTGGCTATTTTCTCCTCTGCTGCATGGCAGCTCAGGGAAGGCATGCGGGACGGTCTTATACATTCCCCTCTGCTCACTGGAGGAGATTGATCTTGGAGAGGGGTCGGTCCCTCTGCAGAGCAAATTGTTTAGCTGTGCCTTTCTGTCCCTTCTACTGTGGTTATTGTGTTTTTCCCTGTGAAGAGCACACAGAATCTCCAAACTGCTCACACAACTGACTATGCAGCTGAGTCCTGTATGCCTCTTTTTTCTGGCATTTAGCTTCCTTACCTGTCCATAGACTCAAGCATGTAAGGTGGGAACAGGGGCCTCCGTCCTTGTAACTTTGTCAGCCTGGTCTGGGAGCCCTGCACAATGCGTGACCTGAGCTTCATGTGTCTGTCCTAAGTTTGGATGCTATAGTAGGTGCCTATGTCTGTATTAGGAAATCTCCTAAGTGGTTTCAGTATATCTCCAAGTCTTCGGTACTTAGCACTGCTCTGATAAATATAGTACAGAAAGAGCCAGAGAGAGCCAGAGAAGTCATTCCTCATTTATTTATAAAGACTGATTTATTTCAGTCTTTCAAATTTTGCAGCCCTAACTGCCTAAGGTCCATGCTCTCATCAAACTGCATGTGAGAAAACTGACCTCTCTAAATAAAAAGCTCAGGCTTACTTTTCTTCAGTGTTACAATCTGTCTGAGCACATTCAGTCAGTGTATATGGGTTAGCCCTGATTTCCGCTGTGTTACTTACAGGGAAGAGGACAAGGGGCACAGTCAGGGTTACGGCCACCAGCACTGCCAGGCGAACTGACAGCAACAGAGTGTCAAAGGTGTACACTTTAGTGTATGTATGAAGTAGCTCATCTTCAACTTCTCCTACAAAAAGGAAACAGAAAGGAGTTAAATCACTTAAGCACTACCTTGCACATTTAAAAGGATCTTTACACTGCAGCCAGATAAGACATAAAATTAACTTTAGCCCAGCTGCTGCCATCAGATACATGTTATGGGCTAGACATGAAAGGAATTTTCCCACCGTGACTGATACACGTCCATCATTCAGAGACGAAGAGGGTAATACAGCTCTGAGATGATGCTTTGTGCTCTAGTATCTTTCAGATGACTTTGACAAAGTCATTTAAGTGGATGTAGAACCTGAAGTAAAAATAATTTCTATGATATGGAACATGAAACAACTCACTGAGCTAGTAACAGCTCCTTTTGACCTCCACCCAGATGTCTCAGCTCTCAAACAGAGCCCTCTTGCCCCAGTGAGAGGGAGCAGACTGTGCTGTATCATTCACTTCTCTGCTGTATAGAGGAACTAACAAGGTAAAAAGAGGAGGCATTTGCACAAAATGGTGTGCTAATAGAGGGACTACTCTGTTTGCCTATCGGTTAGACTAGCTCATCCAGATTTTTTTTTACACTAGAATGATTTGCACCTGTTTTTCAGCATACATGGAGCTGAACTAGTGGCATCAGAAGCAGACTGCATAGCACTTAATCGTGTCATGTAAAACTGTTGAGCACTAGAGTATTTTTAGTACTCTTGGCCTTTGCCAGGAGTCAAGTTTACAGCAGCTTCTTGTCCGAGTTCACAAAGCCAAGGGAAACAAAACCAGTCCCCCTACTAGGTGCCTCTGAATCTCTCACAGGTGAGGAACTTGCGGCCTGACAGCTGGATAAGTCCCACAGTTCTTTCAAAAGGTTACACACTCTGTATTACAATTTGAACATTGCTTACACTTGGATTCAGGCCCCCAGAAAATACATTAATACTTGAGCTTCTGTGATAGAACCAGCTCATCTGCTTTAAAAAGTGAGGGAAAAATCCACAGAGAAGAGGGTTTTGACCTACCATAGAAGGTAAGGTATCCAAAGAGGGCAGCCAGAAGATACATGATAAGCATGCCAGTGATGGAGACATTTGAGACGTTCTGCATCCGCTTTCGGGAGCGACTGAAGTATGAAAGAAAAAGAACAATCCTATAAAGCCTCTATTTGTACAAAAAGTGCTCTCAAGTATCTTAGCTCTCTGACAAGCCCCCACTGGATAGTAAGTTCATAGCAACCACATTGGTTACGAGCCCTTGATGTTTTACAACTCTGTGCAGAGCAGCAGAGATATGTAAGATGTGTTGAAACTCCATTTCTAGTGCTTTCTCAGTGACAACATAAAACTGTGCCACATTATTTTGTATATTGTTATTTATTAAATGTCAATCTCAAATGGTATATTTTAGATTAAAAAAAGTGGAGGGACTAGAATTACAGGTCTGTTAGTAATGATAGACAAGCGCTTTCAGCCATCTCTATATGAACATACGCTTATATCTACATAGGGCAGTTCTGAAGGTTCAAGAATCCCTTGCAAATCAAATCCTTTCTTCATAAATCCTTTGGTTAAAGAAAATCATCTTATAGGACCTGCAAGCATTTTCCCAAGTCATGTGAGAATTTTTATTGCTTTTGAGGTTAAACCTACTGAAATAGGAGGTAACGGATCTTAGCCTCCTTCAGTTTTGCAACACACCCTTGTGTAATGCAATTTTTGCTGCTCAACGAATGCTTTTTATTAGCCCTTCCCAACTATCAACTCTGTGCTATTTTAAGTAAGTGTATTTGATTTTTGATATTTGTTAAGTAAAGCAGGCTGAGCGAAGAGCCTATGTAAGACACCCAAACCAATGGCATCCCAAGAAACTTTAAGAGTAAGCAGCAACTGACCCAGACACAGAACTCATTAAGATATTATTAGAAACCAGAATTATCTGTTTCAGTACAACCAAGTTCCCTAGTTTATTTCAGATAATTTGAAGGACTGTCCAGATTCCTCCTTTCCTAAGTAAATACTGATCAATGCAGTGGTTCTCCGTCATGAGTACCTGACTACAAGATCAAAGCAAAGCCAGTATCTGCTTACTATGGAAAGCAATAAATCATTATCATGCAGGTGTTTACACACCAGCAATCAAGGGACAACATGTAGAAAGTGATCTCTATCTATCACCGGATAACTGGAAGTATCGGACAAAATTTAAGAACCTTACTCTTTCAGTTCACTGTATATTGGTAGCACCTCAGGGTGGCATACGAATGCAAATGCCAGGATGGGTATTGCATAGGCAGTCTGTAAAATAAAGCTCCCATTAGTAAGAATGGTCACAGCTGTACCTCTGACTTTTGGCAGGCAGCAGTTTAGCTGTGGTACAAGTGGTGAAAGACAAATTCTACAGGATCTCCCTTACCCGTGAGTTGAACACAAAGTATTTTGGTTGGCACTTGTCACTATTGTCGCTGTGTGCTTCGTATTCTACACCGCTTGTCGGGGAAGTATCTTTTGGCTCCTCAAGGCTCGGGAAGTGCCCAGCTGTGTTGTCCATCATGAAATTCACACCAGAACCCAGTGATCCATTTGGTAACATGACCAGGTGCGTTGGCACTGTGCTATTGGTGGTGGTCCAGTTTTCAACCTCGTGGTGCATGATGGGAAGAGGACAGGGTATTTGGGATTTCTTGAAGATTACCTGCAAAAGAGTAGACAATGTTATCAGAAGAGTACCACTATAGGAGATTACATGTCTGTGGTATTACAACCCGAGTATGAACAGACACTCAGAAAGACAGGAAGCAAGAAACCAAGGGCTACCACTTCTGCTTCTTCTGCAAGTATTTGTTTTTAACTCTGCCTCTGATGTTTTCCTGCTTTATTTTTTATTCTCAAGTGTTTTTTAAACTGATTTTTTATTCTGACTTCATTAAGCAATAGGTTGTTGATTTGACTCACTTGCAGGTGCTATTCTAACACCCACATTAAATTGTCAGGGTAAGGATAACAGCTTTTAAGGTTTACAGAGTCTGTATTTGCCTGGAGAAAATACCCGAACAGTCACCTACCACACAGACAAAGAAAACCATACAGGTCAGCGAAAACCCACTCGTATAACCAAGATAACCTGTGCAGCAAGAAAAACAAAACAGAACAAATCATTAATTTGTAACAAATCATAAATTCACAATCGTAACAGGAATAAAAAATGAGCTTAAGTAAGGCATTAAGCTTACCTAAGCTTTTTAGAAGGGAGAGGGGAAGAATAATCACAACTGTTACAAGTATGACGAGGTAGTTGCCATTAAGGTACCATTCTCTAAAAAGGAAGAATAAAAATAAAAACAATCATCATTGACACTGAAGTGAAAAGTTTTCATCTGAAAAGGGAAAGTTCAGGCTGGGAAAAGGCACCTACCCAGAATTCTCCTCCAGTTTCATAAATGCTCTGATGACTTCAGGAAGTTCATACTTAATAATAAAGAGGTAGCTTGACATTGCTGGAAAAAAAACCAAACAAAACAAACACCTTCAGAGAAAACTGTAGTTCCAAAAAAAAAGTTTTTGCTGAAGTAGAGAAGTAAGTTTTGTTTAAATAACAGTGTGACAAAAATAAATAAATCAATCCTTTATATTGTAATGAACATGTTCTGAATGACATCTAGCATTCTGTATTAGAATATAATACAGTTACTACTGAATTTATAGCATACTTAAATCACTCTTAACTTCCTTTAGCTTTTTTGTTATGCTTTTTTTCCCAATGGACACTGTGCATCCCCATTACATAGTAACTTTAGTTGTTGCTTCCTCAGATCTCTTCAGCTACCTTATCCTTCCTACTTTCAACTTCTTTCTTCCAGTATCTTCTCTATATATAAAGAAATCAACTAGTTGTCAAGATTCCTGAATTAAGAGTGGACTTCTACACATCTAATTTAAAATGTACTGCCAGAAGTAATGCTTTTTTCATTTGTTTTATGTTTATCACAGAGAGGTCTCTGAAGACCCACAGATCAAAATCTAGGGAAGGACTAGAGGAACAGCTATTCCTCTTTAATAGGGAAGCATGCTTAATTTCTGAATTCAACAAATTTGATATCCAGGCTCGAGGAAGGAAAGGACTACCACAGAATAACATCTTTTATGAACAAAATCAAAAAGTCTTTTGCAGTACAAAGACGTGAACTACTTCTATTTTTGTAGCAAAGTTGCTATTAACAGGATGGTAATGATCTGTTGATGGAGATTTACAAAACATAGTAAGTTCCAATAGAGAAATTACCAAAAAACCTGCATAAATTTAATTGGTAAATGGCACATTTAATTTAGATTTCCATTACATCTACTTAGGGAATCTGTAAAAAATTATAAACACCCTTGTGCTTTCAGATCTGATGTTCTTCAGCCTCCCAAAAGGCTTCTTCCAGGATAGTAAAGGAAAAAAGCTTTGTTGAATGAATATACAATCTACCACTGTTTATANCTGAAAAGGGAAAGTTCAGGCTGGGAAAAGGCACCTACCCAGAATTCTCCTCCAGTTTCATAAATGCTCTGATGACTTCAGGAAGTTCATACTTAATAATAAAGAGGTAGCTTGACATTGCTGGAAAAAAAACCAAACAAAACAAACACCTTCAGAGAAAACTGTAGTTCCAAAAAAAAAGTTTTTGCTGAAGTAGAGAAGTAAGTTTTGTTTAAATAACAGTGTGACAAAAATAAATAAATCAATCCTTTATATTGTAATGAACATGTTCTGAATGACATCTAGCATTCTGTATTAGAATATAATACAGTTACTACTGAATTTATAGCATACTTAAATCACTCTTAACTTCCTTTAGCTTTTTTGTTATGCTTTTTTTCCCAATGGACACTGTGCATCCCCATTACATAGTAACTTTAGTTGTTGCTTCCTCAGATCTCTTCAGCTACCTTATCCTTCCTACTTTCAACTTCTTTCTTCGGTAAATTTCCTGTTCTGAGAGGATGGAGGTTACTTGATAGGTATTTCACAGGAAGTATCTTTGTGGGTGAATACATTCAAAAATTACTTTAAACACACATCTTAGGAATAACACAACCCAACTGTTATTTCAAGGACAGAATTCAGCTGAAAAATGAACTTCTGAAGAGCCTTTTATGGAGAAGTCAGAACCCTGTGCTGTTCCTTTTAGGTGTGACTAATCTTTTCCAAGCTGAAGCAGATGCTTCAGCTAGAGGCTAAGAACAGTCTGGGCCGTATTCAATTAAGACAAAAGGCCAGTTCCTTCAGGACAGTCAGTCAGGCCACTTTAGCCATCACTGAAGCCTCTTCACTGGCCACGGAGAGATCCCAGGCAACTGTCTTTCACCATACACTGAAGTGTCAGGTAGCTGAAAAAAAGTGAGATGAATTCCTCATATCCTTCCTTTTTCAAATACAATGTATGTTGTCTCTAGCTCATCTCTGATACCGTTTAGCCAGACAGAGGAGAGAAAGAAAGCACTTGTGTTTTGTAGGAAGAGCACTGGAAGCTAGAAAACTTTGTCTCTTACCTCCAATATTCTGCATTGTGACCGAAATGAAAACACCACACTTCCCAGGCCAGCCAAATGCCTTTGCTCCCAGTTTTTCATATATTAACGATCCTGGAAAAAAACCCCAAACAAAACCAAAACCAAAAAAGAAACATGGGCTACTACATTGGACATATGTGGTAAATTGCATTCCAAGGTAAAACACATGCATACAGTAGGGACTCTCAGTCAATCACAGCCTGATCCTCCTACCTCCTTCTTTCGATATCTTCAGTAAAAGGTGGACCGAGTAGAGTGACAATATTGCTACGCTGAGCAGCAAAACTCTGTAAGGCAAAGCAGAAATCAGAATCGTAAGCAGGATATCAGAGACACTCAGTTGACTGGAACATACACTTGCTCATTCTCATGAAGTTCAACATGTAAACAGTTTTCAGCAAGTTTGGTCTCCCAGGGCTAAGTGCACAGCTAAGAGTCACCTATAGCTTACTTGCGAGCACAGTTGCACCTTATACACTCTGAAAGCCCCTGAAGGCTTGTTTAAGTCCAGTAAGTGTCAGTTCTGTGCTATTCCACAAGAATCTTGTATCTTAACAAGAACCTACTAAAGTAAACAGATTTCTATGCAAGAATCTGGTCTTTGGACTCTCACCTGCTCTCTGACCTCTCATTTTCATATTTCTCTTTAATCAGAACTGTCAAAAAAACCCACAAAAATGAAACCCAAAACCAAATCGTGATTGGGACAACTTCAATGCTACCTCCTGTCTGGTCACTACTTTTGACTTCTGCCATATCATTGTGCAGTGGAGGTTAGTTGCCTGCTGTGCAAGTACATTAGAAATCTTGTATAATGCTAAAGTGTGGCACAACACAGGGAAACCTGCTCTTGGAGCACTGGTAGCTTAGTCTTGTAGCCTTAGTCTGCTTGAAGGTACCAGTGCCTGAATTCAGTAATTCTGATTACTGCCACATTCCTTCCACAAAACAGGTGCATCTTAGGTGATTTCAGCTATCTGCCTCCTGTAAACTGCTTGTAAAAAATGTAGCTTTGTATGACATTTTCAGGGCACAATACTGTGGACAGTGTATCTTATTACCGTAACCATCTTGCCATCAGCCTGCACAAGTGCTGGTGAAAAAGGGAATGCAATGATAACATGACAGAGCTAGGAAATATGGATGCACTTTATTCCATGACTGAACAGGAGACTGTGTCCACACCTTCCACTCCACTGAACATGTGGCTTGGTAGAGATACGGGAGACACCGACAGCCAAGTTTGTAAATGAGTTACAGGAGTCTAGGAGCAGACACATGCCCTGGGGCCAGGTGATGACCACCAGACCATAACAACTTCCTCCGAAGTTTCCCTCTTCAGGAGAGACAGAAAGTGCTACCACCTTTGTGTGGGCAAGGTTGTCTCTTGTTATGGGCTCATATGGTAAGGGGGGATCATGTCTGAGGTGACAGTGCATCCTGCTGAATTGGCATCCTCCTTGATCAGGGGCACCCTGATTCATTCAGGACAGTCTTATTCAGAGACATGGTCTCCGCGTCCTGACACATGAGGTGGGATAAACCAAAATCCTCCTGGTTGCACTTGCTAAATCATGCTGTGCAGCGTAAGTGTTGCTCTGGTGCGGGCTCCATGCCACTATAAACCTCCCCTGTGGGAAGGATGTAATGGGAACTTTTGGAGAACTTCTGAGTTTTATGAACCCTCTATTTGCCTTCACCTTGTAGAACACCTTCCAGCATGAAAGCACTCAGGCAACATTACAACAGTAAATTACAAAAACTTAGATGATGCTGCCAGCATCATCTAAATTAGAATTAATGGCCAGTAGTTTCCATTTAGTAGATGGGATTTTTCTGTCCCACTAACACTAACATCATGATCTGTGAAAACAGAGAACTTTGAGCAAGTGGATAAATGCTGTGGGGATAACAATATCTACACACAACTTCATACTTCTAAATAAAACTCCTTCCTCTACCAGAAGGGAGAATGTTCTCATGCGGGAAATATAGAAACAGCATAGTAAAGAAAGTGAGCTGTGGGTGGAGGTGCCCTTTGTTTTTTGCTTTAGCATTACTCCCTACTTTAGCACTGCCAACAGAGCTAATGTCAGAGGCTCGTATCAGAATTTTTAGCCACCAGTCAGAATGAACAGAGTTTCAAAATAAAGATATTATAAAGGTAAGAGTGTTTTCCTATCAGTGAGGCTTAATGTATCAGAGTTTTCCTTTCAGTGATAATTTATGGACATACTAGTAAGTACAGGTGCTCAGAGAAAGCTGGAGGAAAAAAAATCGTGCATTTTTCCGATCCTGATGCAGTCAATTTTAGAACTGGCTTCCATTTTTTGCTCTGCAAATACTGTATCTAAACCAGTTGAGTGCATGTGTTAATGAAGCACTTGTACAGAGCAGCATTTGAATCTACAACTAATTTTCAGTTAAAAATGATACTGGCAAAACAGGAGATACTTCTTAGCAACTGGAAGCTACATGTAACATTTCTAATGTATTGCTGTCAAAGTTACACAGTCCCTACAAGTAAGAAGCTGTATAAAAACATGCTAGATTTCAGTGATGTCAAATAATGGCTTATTGTCACACAGTAATATCCAGTCTCCTGGGAGGTTAAAATTAAGGCTTCAGCTAAAATTAAAATCAGTTATTAAAAAAAGAAAACCAAAATTTGTTTTTGATACAGTTTGTCTCATTAAAAGGAGCCAGATGTTAGCCATCGATTAAAAAACTTCCCATGGCTATATGTTACTGTCTATCAAAACCCATTCTGGGTAGAATGACAGTCCAGTGCTGTCATTTGGGCACATTGGCTACAAACATACCTGAAGCAGCAACATTAAACCTGTGAATGCCTTTGCACTCAAAGCATGCTGCCATTTCAGATTATACTGAATATTCTTCTTCCATTTCTACATAGTGATTAGATAGTTGTAATGATGTAAATATACTTATGGGTGATTTAATTTCCTTGTTGGATTCCCATACTGAACTGGCAAGATCGCTCTTGCTATTTTAGGACCTGCTCTTTCCTTGTGTTTTCCGACCGCACAATATCAATTCACAGTTGTGTTCCTAGTACAGAAGAGTTCTAAAATATTAAAAAAATAAAAAGGTTTTCAGCAGTGGATGGTTCCTTGTGGTGAAGCCAAAATATTTTCATTACAGAGGATCTTACGAGAATTTTCAGCTAACAAACCACGCTTAACATACCTCTCTAACCATAAAAACTTCAGCTCCAGCCCCCTGCTTATAATCTATTTGCTTCTCTTTCTACGTACTTACATGAAAAGGATAATTCCTGTGTTTGCCATGGCATAGGAGAGCCCTAGGATGCCGCTGCCCATAATGGCATTGCTGAGGTTGAACGAGGACATTCCAAAGGAAGTTCTCCCCCTGTGCTGTTGGGTGCAAGAAGAGAAAATGGCAATTCATTTGCATTTTACCAAGCATGACTGGCTAATTATTCTCATTGCTGGTTTTCCCTGTACTGCTCCCTTGATCCCTAGAGGTGGAGCTTTTTCAAGGTTCCCAAGCCCAGAGGCACTTGCCACATAAGGAGTCTCTTTACCCCGAAGACAGCTGTGCTGGATTTGTTTCCCTCTTCCTACTCTTTCATTGTCTGAGTAGGAGGAGGCCTACATTCCTGACAGGTAACTAAGGTGACACAGTTACACTGGCTGTGTTGGCTAGCCGCTATGGAAACACGTGCTGTTATCAAATAGATTCCCCAATTATTGATTTTTAAATATTCAGATTTTCAAAAAAAAAATACAAGAGATTATTGAATTTTTCTCAAAGCAGGATGTGCTTTTTTCTTTGGGGAACTAAAAGTGTGTCTGGGGGAGAAAAGAAAGGAGTGCTGTGTGCTTAAGACTGCAAGCAGAAGAGTGGAGGAGGACAAAACCTAGGAGAGACGGGATAGTGTGTGAGTTACAGCTGACACCAAGTAGAAAAGAAGGGAACATGGCTCTTAATTTTAGCTTACAATCACAAATAATATTTTTGCTTTTATGTGATCATTCCTTAATAAAATTTGTAACTCAATTGATAAAACAATGCCTTTCATTTCATCGAATTCACTAAAAACTGAGTAACATTAAATCCTGAGCAGGACATGCACACGCACACGCACTCCCCATGAACTGGTGCTGTGCTTCCACTTGCATGTGGACTTGTCTAGGGAGCTGGAGGTGTGCTGACTGTGTAATGCTCAGCATCATAAAGCCATAACAATGATGTCCTCTCTTTAAAGCAATGCAGCTTTAACGATGCAGCATGTGGGTTCATTTACACTGATGCTGGAAACTAGAAATACAAGTGTGTATGCACTACGGCACAGATCTACCTGGCTATAGGAACAACGAAGTCCTTCTGAGCCAAATGTCCTGTCACGAAAATGGGAATGGGTGCAAACTCACCCAGTCTGCTCATCTCAGCTGAGACTACATGGAGATGTTACTGAAGTTCAAGTGTGATCTGAGATATTTTTTCTGATTACTTGTGAAGAAAAGACTTGGTTTTACTTGTAAGACAACAGAAAGGGTTTGCTGCACTAACTGTTAGAAAATGTGTTAATTCTTTGAAAGCCAAAATTATGCTGGCCGAGCTCCAGAGTAATTTTGCTTACTGAAACTTCTAGAAAAAATTCAGGTCAGCAAGATATACTTTGTAATCATGCATTCATTCATCCATTCACTCATTAAAAATGAATAAAACTTACATATTCTTCATTATAGTCTTCCAATTTCTTTTTATCCAGATATCCATTTGTAAGGAACTTCTGACTTTCTGCATCATCACTAGCAAAGGGACTGAATACAAAGAAAAATAAGAAAATATTAGGTAAAGCTTATGACAGACATTTTATTTGAGTAGTGCCTTTCGTCATCAGTGGAAACTTTCCTCTGACATTGCAATTAATATTTAAAAATCCTTCAGAAAAAAGCTCTGTTCTCCTGTAAAGTTCTCATGTCCAATGGCATGTTTAGTAGATCTTTGCTTTGATTTGGAATTAAGTTTCAGACCCAGTGATCTTCAAATTACATTTGACTGCAGATGTTGGAAAGCAGAATTCTGTGCGCCAGCAACACACTAAAGCTGAGCGCATGCTTCACATCTGGGGAACAAAGGGCCTTGCAACTGCCGTGTTGGAGACAGGTGCTGAGGGGTACAGCAAGCTGAGAGCTAGAGACTGATGGCTCGTTTTGAGATGACTTTTTCCAGTCATGCAGGTGCTAGTGCTATGGTGGGTTCTGCTGGAATGCCTGAGGGTGGGCTGTCCCTGCTGCCCTCCATACCTTGCCCTGGAGAGCGTTCTCCCTCAGTGTGCTCAGGCTGAACTGCTCAGAGTGTGTACTAATTTACACATGTACTATCTGACTGGAGTAGTTGAAAATTGTCAAGGGGTTCTCTGTGTTGGGAGCCTGCAGACATCAGTCCAGGTGGTGGCAGGCAAGGGGGTACCTGGACTGCCTTGTTGTTCTGGGCACACCATCCTCCAGAGCACAGAGCAGGGAGGGTCAGTGCTGTGGGAAAATGTCCCAGATGCCATTAGTGAAGTTTGTTTACTGATTATTGCTTTCTAGCCTTAACAGAACAGATAAATGCTTACCTCCTAATTGCAGCCTTTTCTGAATCAGCTGGCTCTGTGTAGTTGTCTTCGAGGCTTTCCCCACTGTTGCTCTGGCCATCAGGTTCGATGTTGACTTTTTGCAGCTCCATGCGATCCATTAGAACGGTCAGCGTTTTCCAGCACACACACTCGCTTCTTCAGGGTAAACAGCACTGTGCCGTCTGCTTGCAGGTCCTCTCTACCATGCAGGGACTGCCAGAACACTCTGTTCTGCAAACAAAACACAAAGAACTCATTAGAGTTTTCTTCAAATTAGACAAACCAGTGTGAATGCTCTTTATATGCCAGCACTTGGTCCTCCTGTCTCCCTTCAGATGGTAAAGAGTGCAGAGGCCAACAGACGCACAGCGGATGTCCAGCATCTGGAAAAAATACAAAGCCAGCAGAAAATAATTTCCTGAACTGCTGCTTTTGAATTTCTAGGGGAGAATGATGCAGAAATGCTTGCTGCTAAAAAAGGAGTATAGCTGGCTTTCCCATTTGTTGGAATATTAATGCTGTCGCAGGTTCGTATATTTTGCAGATTTGTCCCTTTTACTGGTATCTGACAGAGGTGAGCATCTCTGTATGATCATTTTTTGATAATTAGGAGGTGCAATTCTAATAGGCCAGTTTCTGTTTTTCAGTGGACCAGTGTTTAATTCTTACTTGACCCATCACTGGAAGCTCTGTCTCACACAGGATTATTACATGGATGTAAGACTGATTATCTTTAGCCCATTAGAAAAATTCCTGCCTTTTAAAAATCACAGGAATAAATACTCAACTCTTTATTTCTTGCATGGGCCAAATGAAACTGTACAACCCAATTTTACAAAGAGAACTTCACCTCTGGGATTTTGGCAAATACAGTGCTACAGACTCACCTGTATATACACATGCGAATTCGTTTGTTACCAGATTCAAGAGGAAAACACTGTGCAAGAAATGTTTCAGTTTTGCAACACTTCTCCCTTCCCAAAAATATTCCTTGATGCATTCTGTATTTCCATTCCATGGCTGAGAGGACACCAGTGAAGGGAGTGAGCAGAGATCAGAGAGCACACTGCTGGCACACCTGCGGCCAGAGTTACAATTCCCTGGCCATTTTCCTGCTGCCTTGCAATCAGGCACACTGGCCAGATTCATGACAGTTTTCCTAAATATCACACGCCAAATGTAGCTCAACACTCCATAATAACAATATCAGAAAACACTGCAACAAATAATTTTTAAGTCTAGCGCTTTGTAACACTAGATCTGCAATTATTTAATAGCCTTTCTGCTGGGTTTGCATTTATGGATGTATAGGTCCAGCTTGAAGACCAGACCTTCACTATCCTCTGATACTGATCACATGCTACTCTTAAGAACGTTTACAAGCGTATCTGTAGTGGCAAGACGTTGGAGTGCATGTCTCCAAAATGCAAATATAAATTTTAAATACCAACCCTGAAGGCTAAAACTGACTCCAGGCCAGAAATTAATGTCAAATTCATTGCTTCTTACTAAAAGCATTCACCCAGACCAGAAAACTGAAAAGGAGAAGCAATATCACAGCGCATTAGGGTATTTCCTACCAGAGAGAGTGGCTGGGTTTAATTCTTTCTGCTGCCTTACAGAGTGTTCGTGTGTGTGAGGGGATAAGTGACTCAGGCATCAGGGCAGAGCTGCTGGTACTCACATTCCAGTGCCTGGGGGACTCTGCCCGCTCAGGATATGAATAACTCCATGAGATAAAAAACCAATAACACTCCCTCCTCACCCCTCTACCCCCGACGGAGCCCTAACAACTGTGGTTTCATTCACAGAACTGTCTTCAAATGCAGACACTGCCCTGTCTGAGAGAAAAGAGTTTTTCCAATTCTTGATGCTTATTTTTAATCTGTGGTGTAAAAGTCAGGCAAAAAAATCTAACTGTGCTTATCCTTGTTCTGGTAAAGGGCAAAATCTCCCCTGTGTGCACTGCCCGACTCTTGCTGGAGAAATTTCTTTTCCAAAAGTGGCAGTCTAAAAAACAGATCTTCAAAGAGATGGGAAATAGAGGAAAAGTAAGCAGAGAAGTTGCCAGGAGTTAAGATGCACCAAGATTAGTCTGAGGATGAAAGCTTGTGCAGCAGAGCAAACAATTTGGAAAATTTGACTGAAAATACATGTTACAGCATAAGAATCATTTGGACATTGCCCTGTCAAACATTTACACAAGTCATCTGATTTATGGGCGTCATTTCAAGAGGCTGTGGAATTACTGAATAATGAAGTGATTTTCTGTTTTATTATTCTAAATCTATGAATTCCTGAAAGTCTTCTCATGAAAGTACAAAGCCTCAGGTGGCAAAAGTCTGCTGAGAATCTGCGTTCTTGCAGTTTTAACTTTTTAGGGAGAGGTTGGTAGAGCTCAAGAGGTTTGCAAACCATGAGCTGAAAGGCACTGGCATGAATGTGGGGAGAATGAGACCCATAAAACATGCCTGCTATTAGATTTGAATCCTGCAAACACTAGTAACTGTGATTATGACCAATGGTGCCTTTGAACTTCAGCAGAACTTGGCAGAGCTGGTCTTTAGTTGGTGGCAATCCGTATCTTCAGGTTCCTAGCACTGCAGATACTGAGGGGTTTGGGAAGATGTACAGGCACTGATAACATGTTCTACCCATGAGTAATACAGAAGAGGCACAGCTGTCACTTCTTCACCTGAGAGGGACAAAGGGTGACCCAGTGCCTCTAGAGTAATTTCTCAGCCTGCAAGATATTTAGAAAAAAGGGAATGCACTGGCATTGGGCGCTCAGTTGCACCCTTCAGGGGTTTGTGCTGGCTGGGTTGCTGCTCCTGGGGGACAGCCAGGAATCAGGGCAGGGATGGCATTAAAGCACAGCCACCAAGCTTGGGCAGGCCTGGGCCCTGCCAGAAGCTTAGCCTGTAACACTGGAGAAGAAACACCAAAGTTCATCTACTTTAGCTTCCCTGGGATTTAATGCTTTCTGCTTCAGAGTTATGATTTTGGTGCCTAAACATACAAGAGAAATCTCTTAGATTTCCAGTGTTCCTCAAACTTGGCTTCAATACAGTGATGTTTTTGCTGCCTCTTGTAGCATTTGGCTGAACAGAAAGATTTTTCTTAAAGTATGGTATTAAATTGGAAATACTCATGGCAAAAGAAATTCCCCTATAATTAGAGGGCTTTATTTGTCTCTATAAAACTAATTTTCCTCTTCAAGTATAGGGTGCTGTTCTGCATCATTCATACAGTAATGGTTTTCAGCAATTACTTGGAAAATTATGAAATTTTTGGCATCTGATTTCACAATGGTATTGATTTCTGTCCAGTCTGCAGTTAGAACATTAGGCGAATGGACAACCACTGGGCAAATAATGCCGGGTCATAGATATGACTAACACTTCCATGGGTTTTGCAATATCAATATTTGTAATCTCTGCCATGGTACCCAATTAAGCAGATTTTGCCAGATTCTTCATCTTCATGACAGTAACTTTATAAGATTATTGTCTCTGTGGCTATTTCAAAATGAAGTAAGTGTTGCAGCTGTGAAATAAACAATTAAAATGCAAAGCCCGCTTTCACAAATTCATTTGTTTAAAGAAATATTAGCCAAATAACTCAGGAGCCTGGAAAAAAATTCTCAGGAGATAGCCAAGGGCTGAAAAGGAAAGCAATCATTCATTTCTTAATTGACTGGGCAACTTTGAATATTTTTGCTGCTTCTATGGTTGCTTAGGTTTTGATCTTCTGTACAAAAGAGAAGACCAAATTTCATTCCTGAAGAAATACCAAATATATTTGCCAGCACAAATTACCATGTCAGTAAATCTTAAGGAGCCCATCCTTCATATTGCACTTATAGTCACAGATTAATTATATTTATAATTCCCAGTTTCTGATGATGTGGCCAGCGTCTAAAGTACATTGATCAAATTTTATGAAGAAAAAAATTTACCTCTGAGTTGAGCAGGTTCCTTTCCTCACTTGCTAAGCAGATTATATCTTTTAGGAATTGCACCTGTAAGAAAAAGTTTACTCATATGCAACCTAGAGCAGTTGAACAGTGATTTAAAGACAAATGGGAGTGTATGGGGTGAACCAATCAACAGCTGCTACACCCAACAACTCCCTTTGACAAACTTGCGTCAGCTCTTTTAAAAAAAAGGGGAAAAAAAAGAAGAAAGGTACATCAGTTTATTGGAGCACACTGAGGGCAAACATCTCAGTTACCGGAGCTATTTGCTCTCTGAGCTTAGCCCTATTACAAAATGCTTATCCTCAGAACGCTTCACCCAGGCTTGATCACACTTTCATCTGACAGTCTGAATTTCTGAATAACGTGCATGAGTTAAACTTGCAGTAGCACAATAATAAAGAGCCTGGAAAATAAGTTCTGGGAAAAATACCTATTTGCTCCTACACTGCTCTTATCTCTGTGACTACAGAGCTGCATCTTGCACTGCATGTCTGGACTTGGTCCGAAGTGTGTGCTTTCAAATGGGCTGTTTGACCTGTGCTTTAGTTTCCCAGTTGAAATATTTAATGTAATTGCAGCTGAGGAGGTATATGCCCAGTTACAAATGTCATTCATTTAATGGCAATCTAGGCCTGTGGAGAAGTATTTCATTACCTGTGATGTGCCTGTAATACTGCAGAATTTAGTGTAGAATTTTATCCAATTACATAATGACCATAATTAAAACCCACAACTAACCCTCCAGCCCTCCCACCTATGTAGGCTTTGTAATTAAAGCCCTCAGACTGGCCTCACTGTGAAGGCAGGAGGGCAAGTGAGGGGATGTAATTTTTAATTCTTAGAGTTTCCTGTGGAGCACTCAGACTGCTTTAGCTCAGGCTGGGTGACAACCTGTGGGAACCCAATCCTGTTCCACTATCACCAGGCCTTCTGCTTGCTTGCTGCCAGCACCGGCTGTGGCATGCTGGTTTCAAAGTTCCCCCCCCTCAAAAAAAATCTGAGTTCCAATATAGACTCAGACAAATAGCTTAACAAAAATAAGCTCTGTCTCCCTCAGTTCTGCATTCCCATGAGAAGACAACTGATTGTAAGACCAGTCATGCCATACAATGCCAAAAGTAGTGCAATCCAAAGATTAAGAAGTGCAAGGTTTGGAGCCAGAGGTCCTATCTTGATTTAAACTTAGCACATAGTTGGAAAAATGAACAAATTTTTGGGCATAGTTTGGTTGAATGGACTTTGAGTCTCAAAGTGCCCTGTGTTTTCCATTTCATCAACTAGTCTGATGAGGGAAACAGGCTTTCCCTCTAAGGCATATGACAAAGAAGAGGTGACCTTAATGTGTTAAGGCAGGTCTCAGCTGAAGTTTGGCACCAAACTGTCCTACGCCATTGCTAGGGTGAGAGAGCAGAGCCGCAGGAGGAGCTGGGGGAGGCAGCTCTGCTCTTCTTGAGCCTGTTTGCTTTGCACCCTTGACAGTGCTGTGGGTACGGGCAGCCTCCTTGTTGCACTGTTGTTCATGTGGCTGTTTCATGTAACAATAGGGGAGAGAAAAACATTTCTTTGTACAAAGGAAAATAAAGATTGCAAACCATAAAGAAAACAGCAGGGAGATCTGGAGACAGATGTACTAACAAATCAGCAACAGCTGTGAAAATTACTTCTGATGCATTTTTTGAACCTGATTAAATAAATAATAATCAAGATTAGAGTTACTTTCCTTTTCAAATACCACAAATATCAATGTCTATCTCTGATTCCCACTGAGTCTAAGCAGCGTGGCACAATTCTCTCTGTAGCCACATAATGGTAGTTGGGTGGATCCCCTCAGCGCATTGGAGGGATGGAGTCATCAGGGCTGATGGTGCTCAGCAGTGCCCCTGTCCCAGGACTTGATGCCTCAAAGATGCCAGGCAAGGTGTATGGGCAGATGGGGCTGGCAGGAACCATTCACATGCCTGCAGGCAATTTTTTCTGCAGAGAAGAGCCAGCTAACATAATTTTTTAACACAGGTTTTTTTGACTCTGCCAGTTCTTTCTGCCTATCCCTAACTAGAAAAGCACTGCTCAATTTTCATCAGGAAAGACTTCTTTCAGCAGAGCACAAATGTCAGTGTCCAATCTTCACACTGAAGGGAGGCACACAGTAACTCCAGGACTGCAGAGCCCTTTCTGTTTTGTCTTCGGCTTGACTGTGTTTGATTTCACTACTTGTAAAGAAAACTTTGTATTTGCTAGTATTGCTTGAGGTCATGCAAGAGTTCAAAGAAAAAAAATACATTTTCTCTTTGTTTTCTGACAAAGAACGGGATTAAATTCTTTATTAGAATGTTGGAAACAGTGAACAAAAGCAAGCACAACCTTGTGATATCTATCACACCCTTGCCTCTTGCAGGTGGAACTAGCTTTCTGTGTGACATGTCTCTGCCACACAGTCATGCAGTCAGAGCAGCTCCACTTATACTCAAAGAGCCAAGTGTACTCTTGGCTACTTTTCCTCCAAAAGCTACCAAATAAAGCTCTTTGTTTATTTGTGGTATCATACCATAAGCTCTGTTAGACACCTCAGTGCCTGTGGAGCACCCTGAAGCTCACCACGGAGAGTTTTCCCAGCCTAGACCCCTGTTTACCCGTTCTCTGAGGAAGCCTGATTAACTGCAGCTGAAACTGTGGTATTTGGTAGATGTTGTATTTTTCTTTTCTCATGCTTTTTGGCTACTTTATGTCTCATAGAGAAAACTCCTGTTGCAGTAATACCTGCCATCGCTCACAGGAGAAATTTCCAGGCACGGCAGATCTGAGGACTGAGGCCACATTACCCGAACAGAGAAAGCAGGAACAATCTACTGTAGCTATTAAGTGTGTTTCCAGAGTCTTCTAGAGTCAGAAAGGTGTGTCCAGAGCAGAGGTTTTTGGCAGTAGTGGCAGTGCCATTAGAAAAGGCTCAGTGGTCCTTTTTCCCCCAGGCACAACCTCCCACACTTGCCACACCAACAGGTTCCATCTTCTGAACACTATAATGCTCTTTAGGGAGCAAAACCTCTAAACCATTGCTCAGAGTCCTTGTCTGAGGCAAAGAGCAATCAAGAGCTGGTCTGGTTGTGTAAACTGGAGGTGCTGGCCCAGAGCTTGTACTGAGATCCCCCAAACATGGGGATCACTGGGGCACTGTTGGGCGAAGTCCAGCATGTTCTTCTGCCTGCCTCTGCCCCAGTTGCTGCCCTGCCCTGCAGCTGGTGGTCAGCCTCCGGGATGTGGGCTTGGGCAAGGCAGGTCAGGGCTGTGCTGCTGTCCTTGTGGGCTGCTTACACTGCTATGCCTGGAGCCTACGTCGACAAAAAGGCTTTGCAGCATGAAACAAGATTGTACTGAACATGCTGGAGATTATTTTGCCAAAATACTAAGCACTTTTTTTTTTCTGTATTTTGGCCTTGTTTTCATGGAACTTGAGGTTGTGTTAAATGCTTCATTAACGTTTTCCTGTTTTGCAGTAATTGCTGCTCTCTGACTCATGGCACTTTCCTCTTGACATAAGAGCCTTTATCTGTGTTTGCTTCTTGCTCAAACACTATTTTTTGAAGTTGAAGGAGATTTTGTTGTACCAGTGAGTTTAGTTGTCATTCCGTAGTCATTGTCATTGTCACTGAGACAGTCTGCAGAGCAAAGCAAAGTGTATTTTGCAATTTTGTTGTGGCTGTCTACTCTACACTAATACACTACAAGTCAAAGTAATCCTGGTGATGGTAAACCAGCCGCATTCAAAGCACCTGACCCTACATACCTATGTATATACAAGTCCAAATCCCCACCTTATAAAGATTAGGAAGCTTTTTGCAGGGATCTTTTCAGTATTATTTGACTCTTGCTATGTTTTACCCTTAGAAGTACTCATTAGAGTTTTTTTCACAGTTTTTTAAAGTTTACAAGGGGCAGTGATACTTCCATCTCAAGCAACCTGAATTCTCACTCAAATCCTGCAAATTCAAGGCGCTGCATGATTTCAGCTGGACAGAAACATTTGGATTTTTCAAAATAGAAAAGTTTGGGAAAGGAATGTTTGTTTAAGCTGGGGGAAGAAAAAGGGAGGCACGAGAGCAAGCTACAGCTACTTGAAGCGTAGTTACACAGATTACAGAGGCAGACCCTTCTCAGTTGGGCCAGGCAGCCCAGACACGGGGCAGGAGCCCCCAGAGTGTGTGAGGTTCAGACTGGACATGAGGAGAATGGTAGTGCAAATTTGGAGCAGGTTGGTGAGGGAGCAGAGGCTGCAGCGTCACTGTCCTTGAAGGTTTCTGAGGCTTTACAAGGCAAACTCATGTCTGAGATAACCTGGTGTTCGTGTCAGCCGCTCCTCGTGGAGGAGGCTGGACGAGCTGGTCTCCACAAGTCCCTTACAACCAGTGTTCTGATGAGTCTGTGAAACTGCTTAGCGCCACAGACACAAAGATATTAAAGATGCTCTCAAAAACAGTATGGCAGGAATGCAATTAGGTGAGACATGGTCAGACATTAGGCAAACAACACTCCATGTGCCAGAAACAAGTTAAAAAAAGGACTTACTGAGCAATTCAATAGTCCATTGACTTCCTGAAGAGATTTGCTGAAGAAAGTGGGCAGGTTTTGGCTCAAGTACTCTTTCTGTCTTCACACATACACTGTAAATACATAACTACCCGGAAAAGACCTCAAAGTGCTCCTTTAAAATATTAATATTCACAAATTTTGCAAAACAAAACTGAGGATAGTTGGTAAATATATTAAGCTCTGTGTAGCAGAATAACTGGCATGTTCTGAAAAAGGTTGCAACATCCCGTGCTTCCTTTCCAAAACCAGAATTTCTTCTCCTACCCAAGTTTATTTCAGTCTCTCTGGCAATAATGAGCTTCACAGGGCAAGTAAGAAAAGCTGCATTTGCCATTGTCTACAGTGAACTAAAAGGAAGAGCTAAAAAAGTATATTAAATAAAACTTATGTGATTAATTTTAGGAAGGAAGATTCCTAATAAACACAACTTTCAGAGTCATGACTATAATTTCCTATATATTAACTGCTTTTCTACTGTACTTTTTGATTTAGTGTGCTTACAATATTAAGTAGGACTACAGACAGCACAGGATATTTCCTTCGTGACATTACTACCTCTCTCTGTTCCAATGATTCCTGCCACCGCAGACTGCATTTATTGCTGCCCAGTATTTTTAAGGAGAAAGAAAAACTGGAGGTTCATAACATCTAACAAAAGGCAACTCAGTATAATGACTAAGAATGCAGGCAATTTACCTCAGCGTCTGTAAAATCTCAACAGAGGAAGAGAGAAACATCTCCAAAAATGATTCAAATCCCCTAGAAGGGGCTTATAGTCACTAACTAGCTTCTTTAATGCACTTCAGTTTGCTGCTTAAAGGCATATGGTATGAATCTAGGCTTTGGGAAGGGTATAAGGTACTACTCATAGTATTTCAAAGAAGAACTTGCCACACAAATTTGGTCTTTTTTCTATTTGAACGATGTCAGGAACAGGACAAACATCCTCTAGATTTTTACCCCATGCCTTCTGTTGTTCCACATCTTCACCTAAGAAAAATTACTTCAGTGGTGCCATTTCCCCCCCTCCATTATTTTCAGAATACATCTGGGAACATCCCCCTGTCAGCAATTATTGCTGGCTTCAAGCATTGCCTGAGCAAAGGCAGGGGCTACCTGAAGGTTTTCACCACAAGCCTGTTTTTGTTGTTTGCCCTGAAAGTGTCCACGGGTGCTAGAAAGAACGTATTGTCCGTGCTCTACATGGAATGAAGCTGAGCAAACAAAGCAGCATGGCAAAGGAATGATGAATTCACTACGGAGTACATTGATGCTGCTGGATATTATGGAGTATAACACTACAGCTTTATGTGTTTTTAAATATAATAGCTGAGTAATATTAAGCTATTCTATCACTTTCTGTACTCATCTGTATGAGAAGTCTTATTGCAATTTATCCAGTCTCTTTTCACTCTGCTTTTGCTAAGGGTAGAGAACTGCATTTTCAGCTGACTACAGAGTGCCTGGGGTTTCTCACAGTTGCTGCCATGTGTGAGGAGTCAATCCAGTTTGAATTCAGCCATTTTAGTTTGCCTCGACCCTGGCTGTCGGGGTTGTCAGAGGCACAAGGGGGGAGGAAGCACACACCTGCCACTCGCAGGAGGCAGCCAGCAGTAGGGGAAGCCCCGGCTCTGGTGGGACTTCGCCTGGCAGCACCCCACACCAGGCAGTCAGTGGGACACACTGTGCAGGTGCTGCTCCAACCAGGTCACGAAGAGCTCTCCACCAATGGACGGCACAGGGAGGTTGGACTGGACCAATGGTTCCCTGTTAGCGGGCAGGCTTTGGGAGTGGCCAGGGAGGTGTAAAAACCAACTGCGTCGGGGCTCGCTCCCTGCTGTGCCCTGGCCCCCGGCCTTCTGGCTCTCCTGCTCTCGCTGGCTCGCCCTCGCACCTGTCCTGCCTTCCTGTGCCCCTGACCGCCACTTTGCCACTTCCCCCCGCGTCCTTACCTGGCTTGCCTGCTTCCAACCCTGCCGCCCCGATCCAGCCGTCACTACTCACCCTGCCGCCTCGATCCGGCTGGTCACCGCGACCCTGTCCAGCGTCCCGGTCCTCCCGTCGGAGCGCCCGCTCACCTCGTGGCCGGGGCCGTCGCCGCGGGAGCCGCGCCTGTGGAGCCGCGCCCCTCCGGGAGCTGCGCAGGCTCGCTAAGGGCCAGCCCGGCCACGGGCA